>JASANE010011047.1:0-37605 GCA_030248225.1 Trileptium ribeirensis
CTACTTTCATGCATTTTAATTCAGCCCCTAAAAAGTAATATTGGCCCAGGCTGATAATGTACCACAAAGATTCCTAATTTTTACTACACATATGTAACGAGTCGCCGAGTATATACGTACTACAAAACAACCCCACTATGTTTTGGTATACTAAAATAATTCCAGAGTACCGAATGGTAGTTAACCGTTGGACATGTCGACTGGTAGCTTTACCGGCCCTACTGAGAGAGGCAGCGCGATTGCGCCGTATTTCACTAGAAGCGCTCACGCGCCGGACCAATGCGGTGACGCGCTGAATCCAAGCGCTGACGCGCCGGATCAAAGCGCTGTCGCGCGTGACAAAGCGCTACGCCCGTCAAAGCCACGATGAAAGCGCTGACGCGCCGTATTTAAGCGCCACGCGCTGTATTTAAAGCGCTGACGCGCGTTATCGCAAAGCGCTGTCGCGCCGAACCGATGTCAGCCAAATTGAAGCGCCTTTGCGCCGATTTATGCCAACCTAACAGCTATAGTACCACAAAGCGAACTGAACATATGCTTTAAAAGTAAAAACAAATTTGTGAACAAGTTAAAGAACTAGAATAAAACCGCAATACAATAGCACGCGCAAACCTTTTTACTCGAACGAACTATCAGCCACACGAACGCAAAACTAACTCCACATCAAGAAAATTGCTACTTCATATATGATTTTGCGAAATGTTATTTTTTAAAGTTTATAAGCTAACCCAAACATTTTAAAACAAGACAAAACATCCCTTGCAACCAATACAGCACCAACATCAGCTCATACCAACTTCCACCTACACAGCCGCTCATATACTGCAGAAGTAACCAGGCGATAAATGTCTATCGCTACACAATGTGAGCCATATGGGGCCTGTCTCAAACCGAGCGAAACCCCATATAGCTCAAAATCGCCCAATTTTTTTTGCTGTGTAGGCTCAGGGTTACGCCTGGTATATTGAGAACTTCACAGCATTTGTTTAGCTCACGGTTAGTGCATAGGCCGACTATTGCAAGAGAAGAAAATATGTGCTTTTGGCTTAGGTTTAGTATATGGCTCATATAGCGACCATAGCTTAGGATGAGGCTAGTATATCGAGACGGCATAGCATGCATATTAATTCAGCACCGAAAAAGTAATATTGGCCCAGGCTGATAATGTACCATAAAGCTTCCTAATTTTTACTACACATATATATATGCATCATGTAATGCCAATATTTTATAGCTACTAGTGATGGGCAGGAATATGGTTTTCCGTATCAAGATATGAAGGAATAATTTAAGCAAGTATTTCATAAGCTATCTATAATTAACGACATCTTGCTCAATTTTTATATAATAACTGTAAAGAAATTCCTTTTTAAATAAAACACAAAAGCAACAAAAGTGAGTACAAATCAGAAAGAAAAAATTTTAACGTAACGTTCTATTATAAAGGCTTTAAGATTTTTAAACGGTATTAGTGCTGTGGTTGTTTCGGAAAAGCGTTAAGTCCGGGAAAGGAAGATTGATTGGCGTATTTTGAAAGCCAATACTGGTGCATTTCACCAGTTTCAAACCTGAATTTATAATTATATTAGTTTGACGTTCGTTTATATGATTTGACACCGCAAATCATTGGAACAGCGCCAACATTCTAATTTCTAAGCTTTTAAAACAACTAAAATGATCTCAGGCCGTGTCAGTTTTTTTACCATATTATCTTAGGCAACTGGGCATAGCAGAGCAAGACAGAATTCTGAAGTTCAATTGTGCGTCCAGGCCGAACATAGGCTTCGAGAGACAGAAATTTATACCACCACCCTAAGGTTAAACTTTCACTTGATCCGTGATTCCTTGCCTTGTACGAAATTGACATATATGAATTATGATAACAAGTACCGAAATGTAAACCGAAGTTTAACTGAAATGTAATGCGTGAGTCGACTTTAGTGCGAACACTTGCGTTGTTCTTTTGTCAAGTCTGTTCAGGATCGTAAAAAAATGACTGTACACGAACAAACATTTTTCCCGAATATACGCAAACAAAGATTTGCGAAATAGCTGCTTGTAAATACAGTTCGCGGTCGCTATTTTGCGATTAAGCATCACTTTTTCTGCCCGTGTACATGAGAAATCGCGATTGATAATATCTTTTTGCGTATACTACAATACACATATTGACCGTGAACACAGCTGTCCGAATCAGCATGTCATTTGGTGAACGCAGACAACCGTGCGAAATAAATTGATGTGCGCCAACGCAAATTCCTTTCATGCATCGCACAGCCCTTGTTCGCGTCCGCTAAAATGCCAATACCGATGGTAGAAATGCGATGCAAACAATGCATTTCATAATTTTGACAAAAGTACTACCCTGATGTAATCACATAAAAAGTAGACTCACGCATAACTTAACAAGCTTTTTCATAGAGTACTGGTGTTGCTGGTTAGCCAGATGTTGACCCTCGGACCTAAGCATGATGGAATTAGGTGCACAAGCATATTAGTCTGCCAAACGGATTGCAAAACTTCACGAATCATCAAACGGGTGATAATGAACTACGGGAGGCCACTTAAAAGCTTAAGGTTTATTTGCTTTAGACAATACTTAAAAATTGTTCCAAGGTCCCACAATGATATCAGCACCTCTGTTCGAACGTAGTGAGCTAAACGTAATGACATATCGATGCTCAGAATCGCTCCAAAACTCCGGTTGCCAACTTTTTATGTTGTCGTCATCGTGATGACAATATTATTTACATAGCGAAACCCGGGTACTTGTAACACAGTATAAAAATATTAACGATATTACCGTGAGTAATGAACCATACATGCTGATGCTACGAAGCCTCAGGGGGTAGCCGGGGTCGTCAGGGGCATGTCACGTCAGGGAGAGTAAAGAAACTAGGGGGAAGTGCTCCAGAGGGTGCTGAAAAAAGTGGACTATCCCCACCGGGACCCACTTTTTTAATATTTACCTCCATTTTTCCCATTGATGTATCATGGTGCACTGGCCTTCGTAGACACGGGGATGGGTAGACTAGGTCTTCAGGGGACGCGATGCGAAGCATCAGGGGTACCCCTCATTGAACCCCTAGTTCGGTACGCATGGCAATGTAGTACATAAATTACACCAGTATGTAACCTGGCTACGGATCAGTGTAACTTGTATAGCTACATGCGCCAGCTTAACGTGGGTACCCTGTATCAAAGTTGCACGTATATTAATATTAAATAGTGTTACCGGGTTGCACTTGTCTACGATATCACACGTAGCATAGTTTAAACAGCGTGACCAGTTGCTCGCGGCGTAATATTTATACAAAGTAAAGTATAGTAAAGTATATTAGTAAAGTAAAGTAACTTCATACAAAGTTGTAACTAAAGTTACGCGAAATAAAAGTGTACGTAACCCCGTACAGCAACGTAACCCAGCTACACAATTTAAGTTTTTACTAGTTACGCTTCTGTGTAACTGAGTTATGCATGTCTAGCACTCTGTAACCGCATACAAAGTTATAACCGGGCTACACAGGTGTTAGCGTGACTGCGTACTGCAGTGTAACCAAGTTACACGAGAGCACCCTCTTACGAAACCGAGACACTGCACATAGTTTTTGGTGAAAGACGCATGATCCGGATGTGGACAATCTTATTCTAAAATGTCAAACTTCTGTTTAAACTTCAAAAACTGTGTACCAGCCTTTTCCACGCAGTAATACGGGTGTATTTTATAATGTATTGACCGTTTGAGGCATAAACAAACATCTTTTGACACGGTGCTTTTTGCACCAATATTTGCTGTTTAGCTTTCACTATGCCTATTTTAGTAAACAATATTTCATTTATAGTGAAACACCATTTTATCTCTGAACACTATTCTGTTTAGAATAAAGTTGAAATTTCGGATAGTTTTTGGTACTCTGGACATCTTGATTGGATCCCAGGAAATGGCAACCCAGCTGTAAACCCTAGGAGTAGATTGGCAAAGGTTGCTAACTTGCATGTTAAGTTCAACCAACCTGTGCAAACTACCTAATTTCGGACAAAGTGTAGAAGTTTGTGCCATCTGAAATTGGCTATTTGGATTTGAGATTTTCAGGAAAATATGCAACATAACTGCGTGACGTTTTTAATCCATGAATTCTCAGAATAAAATGAGAAAATTTTTTGTTCAAACTACGACATATTCGTTAAAACATGTCGCGGCTGATTTTCAAATATTTTCTGGTACGTAAAGATCTTTTATCACAAAGTCCAGAAATCTTTTAAGCATTTGAATGATGCAACCTTGTGCAATAAAGTTTAGTGCATTAGCTTTTCGTTGCATAGGAGTACGATTGGCTACGTATTTGCTATTCACTCGAGTTGTGAGGAGCATTAATGATTCAAGCGCTATCGTCATCTGAGCTCAATGGTTAGCGAGCGAAACTTTAAACTCAAACGGCTGGGTTGCAGCAACGGTTTTTCTACATTAGTTCAAATGCAAATTAGTTCATGAAGAAATGGGTTAAACAGCACAAAATAGTAGGAGCATGGTCAAAAAATAGGTCACGTTGTGGTGTACGTCATTACCAAATTTATCAAAGCGATATATGCACTGCAGGTTTCGTCTTATCAAAAAATCTAAAAATCAAATGATAATGAAAAGAGCAAAAACCTACGAATCTCGGAAAAGCGAAAAAGTTCGATAAATGCTAAATTTCGACGGTTTTCCGCTACAATGGAAACTCTAGTTAAGAAGTGTCCTGTGTGGCACGTTTGTCACAAAATTGAATGTGACACATCGTGACAACTCAAAGTGTCAAGGATGACTAAACAAATTATTCCTGTAAGTGTAACCGGTTACTATAAACAAAACGTAATATATGTTACTTATAAAAGGCGTGACACTTTAGACCAAGTGTTGTGGAGTCACAGGACACACTATATTATTCATTACATATTACAGTTCGTGTCAACGTAACGGTATATATGTAATAAATTCATGAGACCCCAATTTTTAATAATTGTTTAATTCATATAACAATAATGTGTTCGACCAGCTTTTTATGTATTTGTAGTTTATGTGAGCGAGAAAATGCAAAAATCAAAAACTTTTCAAGCGTGATACTATCGAGTACAAATATATTTGTGATTATCATTAATATAATAACGTTTACTGACTAAAAGCTAGAAAGTGCAACAATTTCAATTTATAAAGTATTTCATGTATAGCATTCAGTGCCGAAATTCAAATTTCGCCTTATGTTTGCTTTTCATCCAATTGGTCAAAAAATAGTAAAATATAGAAATTTTTGTGTAGATGCATTCGTGATTTATGCTTACCAGAATGCTTACCGGACACCCAATCCGCAGAGGTAAGCTAGGGAAGTGTAACGCGTTGCATTGTCAATGTCGGACTGGGCAAGAGCCGTTTGGAATTCGGCTTGTTTTCGTGAACTGCTATTAATTGTCTTGCGTCTGAAAATTATGAGACATGACAGCAGACCAAACGACTAGGATGTGATAACAGCGTCCGAGTAATACATAGTTTCTGCATTAACCACATGCTCCGGGAGGCCATTCCAGACAGTAATCACGCGCTGAGCGAAAGAGTAGCGATGGCAGTCTAATCTCGCTGTTCTTAATGGCTTGATTTTGAGTCGGTGTTGTCTAGTGCCAATAGTTGGGGCAAGGGCGAATAAACGCGACCAATCGTAATCTATCAAGCCATGCAGCATCTTGTGAACCATTATGATGTCAGCTCTAATTCGACGTTGTTCTAGTGTCTGGAGCCCAGCACGAGTCAATCTTTCCTCGTAATCTAGGTAACGCAAAGCCGGGACCAGTTTGGTTGCACGACGCTGAACGTTTTCGATAAGAATAACATTCACGTGGGTAGTGTATGTTTAATGCGGTGCTTGCATAGTCTAGCTTTGGTCTTATAAGGGCAAAATATAGAGTTCGAAAGGTATCTATGTCCCAGTAGCGCCACGTTCTGGCCATAACTTTCAGCGCGCGCTTAGCATCTGCAACCGCTTTAGCACAATGGGCAGACGCCTTAAGTGTGTTCGAGACCATTATCTCTAAATCGCGTACTAGATTGGCCGTGGGAATTTCTTCATTATTAATCGTGTAGTCCTGTAGTGGGTTGTGGTAGCCAAAATGGTCAACTGAAGATTTGCCGACATTGAACTCACAGAGTGATTGCACCGCCCATGTAGCAATTGACACGAGATCGGCCTCAAGGTCCATGATGTCCATCCAGTAAAAGCATTTATGTATGCTGTCGGGTAAGCTTTGTATCGTCGGCGAACATGCCGACTTCACTGGAGACAAAGTCATTTAGGTCATTGGTGTAAAACAGAAAGAGCACGGGTCCAATCACGGAACCCTGATGTACTCCAGAAGTCACCGGTAACATAACACTTTGGGATCTATTGCTCAAGAACGCTTCAATCCAACCCAGTAGCGTTTGGCGGATACCATAGCAAACAGTTTATTCACAAGCCTCGTGTGTGGTACACGGTCAAATGCTTTGCGGAAATCGAGTATATTACATCCGCTGACTCCCCTTTGTCGACGATCGCAGTTACAGTGTTTATATAATCTGGCAACTGCAATTCAGTTGATTTTTTTAGGCACAAACCCGTACTGTGAACGACACCACAGCGAGTTTTGAACTGCATAGGTTACCAGTTGTTCCCGTACAACTTTTTCCATAATTTTATACGTGCATGACATTTAGCTAATCGGTAGAAAATTAGATGAGTCGTGCTTACTTTCCGACTTTAGGATTGGGGCAACTAGCGCTTTGTGCCAATCTCGGGGAATTTTACGACATATAATAGATAGATGAAAAAGTTTAACTAAGTAGTGGACTATAGTTGCGCAGCACATTTGCAAAACCATGTTATTGATACCATCCATGCCTTCCGCCCCGTTTAATTTAGATTGGTGTATCGGCTTGGTGACATTTCCCTCTGTGAATGTCACAGACGACAATGTTGAGTCCGTGCGTGAGGGAAAGGCAGGCATATTGTTGTAGTTTTCGTCGACATAGACTGAAGCAAAGTAATTGTTAAGCAGAGAGGCAGATTCCTCATCAGTCGTAGCGTAACCGCCGTCACTTCGACGTATCGGTCCAACAGTGTGTTGACTACGATGGTTCGTGTTTACATAGCGCCAAAATGACTTTGAGTCTGTTTTGATATTTTTTGCCAATAATTTCTCGTAGCGCCAGATTGCTCGATTGACTATAGTTGTTAACTCATCATTTAGGATTTCATACCGTCGGTAGGCCAAACCACTACGATTTCGTTGATAACAACGGAATGCATTATTGCGACGTCGCGTAGCTTGACGAACTGCATTATTTACCCAAGGACCGCTGCGGGACCTGCTACTTGTCTGTTTCATCGGAGCGTAATGGTGCAAAGCTCGAAGAAGTGTATGTTTTATCATGTTCCATAACTTGTCAACGTCGTCTGCGACACATGAGTAACCATCACGAAGGGCACTGGCGACAACCAAATTTATTCTTGCACAATCAGCACGTCACAGGTTAAGCACCCTATTACCAAGTTGATGACGACTGACATCAGTACACAGACATAGGTCAAATGACAACATAAGCTGATCACTATTACCAAAAGGCGGTTCCGTGACGACATGATGTATCATATTTTCTTCGTTGCTAAATATAATGTCAAGTACAGCGTCGTGTCTTGTTGGAATTGTAACATGCTGCGTTATATCGCAGTCATCAATGCAGTTGATGAATTCGTCACATGCAGGCGGCAAAATACTGTCCAGCCAGTATATTTCACCAAAATTGAAGTACCCGACTAATAGCAAATGTGATGAGTCAATATTGGCTAGATTGCAAATTATGCTATATAGCGTACAATTCATTGCCGGCGTGTTTGATGTGGATCTGTACACGTTAACAATCGTGATGCTGTCATTATTGCGCAAGCAAATTCGGGCTGCCACTAAGTCCTCATAGCCCACTGTGACGACGTCTATTGCTGCTACGGGTTGAAGCCAATTACCTATGTAAAGCAAGACACCACCTCCAAATCTGTTACAACGGTCTGTCCGGAACACGGTATAGTTAGGTAGACTAAGCTCAGCGTCAGAAATTTCTGGTCTGCCCCAAGATCGCAGACAGTTATCACATCCAAGTCACGTGTTGCAATTAAAGCTTTGAATAAGTGCAATTTGTTCATCAAGTTTCTTGCGTTGAATGATAAACACTTAAGAGTTTTGCGTATTGGATTAACATGAACTGATGAATGAGATGTAATGCCATTTTGAAAGTTGCAGATATTGACATCAAAATAATTAAGTTCAGAAAAATAACCATGAGAACAACGGTTAGTAGTTAAAACGTTAAGTGAATTAGGCGAAACAAACAAACAGTCAAGGTCAGTTACACCTGTTACTAAAGCTGGTTCCCTAAAGGAAGCGTTGCTTGTCCGCTACGATTGTTAGTACTGGCGACTGTGCTACCAGGCTGATTATTAGTATCAGTAGGATCGTCATGATGAGTTTTTTTAAACAAACAAACAACCATTACGCACAAAAGCTTTTGGGTTATAACCGCCCGTTTTTTGTGGTCATCTAGAAGTTTCTTATCAGCAGCTACCTGCAGCTTCGTGAGGTAACGCTGGATTGAGATATGCTGATACTCAGAATTTTTCAATAAGCGAGCTTTAGAGAGTACGGTATACTTCTGGGCTTCAGACCCAAGTACGATCTTGAGAGGACATAGACGGTTTCCTTTCTTACCAACCCGTGCTACATTTTTTACTTCAACGTTCCCAGGTTCGTCGGTCCTGTTTAGATGTATGGTTTTTAACACTGAGTAAACTATGTTTTCGTCGTGCTGCTTGCGAATGTGGCCATCGGGGCTTTCAGATTCAGGTAAATTATAGATCATGGTGTTAGGCTTTCGAAACTCAATTTCTCGCAACTGATTGATGAGGTCAATGCCTGTGATAGTCGATGTAGTGCTATTTGCGGCTGTATTCCTCTAACACCTCGACACGGCTGGTAAGATCGTCCAGCCGGCGTTCGCACTGGGCACTTGCGCTTAGAATACCTTCAACCTTCTGTGAACAGTGCCAACAGTTCCATGACAACTGCTAGTTTATTCTTGGCCAATTCCGAAGCAAGCAAAGAAGAAATACCTGCACATTTTCGGTAGAATGTCCTCTCGCAGAAGCCACACCCTATTGCTACATCTCCGTTTTCTGTCAAAATAGTCCTTGTGAGGCATCGCGGCTCGTAACAAGGGGTGTTTCAGGTTTCGTTCTCATCCGCTGTCGACGGAGTAAGCCGTTGCGAAGATGACATTTTTGCACAAACAATTTAATTAAGTTACACTAGTTTTAACCTGAAGTATTTACAAACAATATATTTAGTAAACTTGGACAATATGTTGAGTGCACACAGCATCAGAAAGGAATTCGGCCCACTTGGCTATGAGGTGTAACCTGTTTTTGCAACAGCTTAGCTAATCATTGCCCGTTTATACTTACTGTTTAGCGACATTGTAATATGATCGCCATCGGTAAATAGCGATCTTGAATACTGCTTAAAAGTGTTTGTCCAATTATGTCTGTACTCCAGCCTCACTTCCCTGACCTACATAAAAGCGTTTTCAACATATCTATATAACTTCTGTTTACAAATTTCGGTGCATAAAACTCCTAATTCGATTTTATTGTTTTTATTTATTCATGATAAACAGTTTTTGTAAACAAATGCAATGCAAACTTTGAACATATTGAATTCTTTTTTGAATTCTTGCCCGAAAAACTCGCTTTAAGTTGTTCGTTCTTCCAACGTTACAACACCGCTCAGCGTTACCTGGGACGTGCAATCGACAAGCATTAGTGTCAACACAGTTTTAGAGCTGTCCTTCGTAAGACAATTTTACTGCAAAACGAAAATGCTGTTAATCTAAATTCATTATATATATAATTAATAATGCGCCGGTGCTGCCCACATAAAAATTGCGCTTATTCCCTTCTGCAGTGAAAACGTGTACCGTACATTGCAAACAGTAATCTGCCGCCACGGTAAGAAGAAACAGAAAAGCAACTATGTTCTTCCTCCGCATAATTTCATGTTATAGCAAATATTTGATTAGCAGTTCGTTGCAATCGTTTACAGATCAGGTTTTAGTGCACCTACATTTAATTTTTGTTTGATTTTATGCTGTAGAAACTTTGAATTAAGTTTAAAGATTCAAATTTCACTCGAACTTTTTGCGACTTATAAAAAGTACATATCGAAAATCAAAATGTGGGGTTTATAAAAACAAATACTAGGTTTCTACGTTCACAAAAAGCGTTTCGGCAAAAAATATTCCAGTTATATTCACATTTTTCTTACGACGGGTTGTTGCCTTTACATATTACATATATGATGTGTGTGGACAATGGGCGGAATAAACATTTAGATATTTCATATTTCACATTTCCGTTTATAGATCTCTACTCGAGTCGAAAATTCACAAATTTTGACTCGCACCGTTAGCTTTTCTAGCCATAGCCCTGCTACTGTCAAAATAAACAAATCGGTTCATGAAAATCAAGACAAATATTTCCTTTGAAGAGCGTGGCTAACCTAAAAATGCGATATACAGTTTAGTTTCTGATGCTGCGTGATCAAACGCACCTATGATATAGCTACGTCAGCTTTCTCCAGCTTCCTGCTTCGAGGACCCTTAGTGATGAGCCATTGAAATGAATTAGCCTAAGGCAAATGTAGTATACACTAAAATTGACAGCCTAAAATTTAAAATATTTGATACGAAGACAAAAAGCTCACTTGGGCATTCTCGAATTAAAGGCTTTGTCAGTCTCTACCAGTAAAATTTTGCACCTGCTCACCAAAATGCATTATTACTATGTTCGAATTTTCTACGTCGCGGATGTCGTGGAATCGCTTCTGGATATCACCGACCGCCACTAAATGGCTAATGCTTCAAACCTGTATTTGTTATACTACTATTGCGAGGGCGCAAAACTGTACATTTTTGGAGTTCATGGTCAGATTTGTTAGGCTGTATTGCATACGTGTTTATAGGGGTATGTAGCCCGCGTGAGTCCTAATTACGACGATTATTTAAGTTGGTTTGGGGTTGCACAATGGGACTAAAGCCCAACGCCAGTTTAATAGAATAATTTGGTTTTAAATTTCAGTGTGTAGTTAAACGTAGTTTTTCCAAAACCGTACTACATCAGCCATACATGAATCACACATAAACATACACTTACGTTAAACACAGAATAAATTTCATAGTAACACGATTCATCGGTACACCGCTTGAAATATTTCTCGAAATAATACGAGTAGTTTCTACCTCCGATTGCGAGAACTGAATTGGCTAAGCTTAACTCGTGTGAGCCTAAATAAGCTTTTTGTCCCGGATCAGAAACCTAGAAGATTCTTTAACCCGTTGTTTACATAGCAATACATTATTTTATGTAACGCTTTCGTTCAGTTACATTATTGCTGATTAGTATTGTATTGAATTATGGAAATTTGAAATTAACTAGAGGATGAAATATCCTTAACGGAAAAGCAAAAAGAAACCCTGAATTTGGAAAAAATGTTCTTTATGCTATATTTATAGAATATTTTATTGGAAAAATGCTATTTTGTTATTTATATTATCATTTTACTAGAAGGAAATGGTGCATTTATCGGGCAAGAAACGTTCTTGTATGGAAAAGTGCACTATCTTCTTGTAAACACATTCGTGTATTGGATAAATCTTTTGTGTTCTAATTTGTACTTTAGGCATTTTGAAAAAATGCATTTAACTATAATGGAGTTCGCCAAAATGGTCACGTACTAACCTATAGGTGGAACCCCTCTTGTATGCCTTTCATTGTTAGGATAAATGAGAAAATTCTTTCGTAATGTTTTTACTGATGTTTCTAGTACTTAAAAAGTTCTGGACTAGATTATTGTGCCTGTTGCTTGTACATTATAATATTTTTTCAAGTGAGATAAATAAAATAAACATCTTTAATTAATTCATTTAGCCGCTAAAATCACCTTGGACTAGATTATGTATATATCAAACCTCTATGCTTTCCCTTTTGTTATATAATTATATTTGCCCCATGGAATAACTAATAAACATAAATGCATTCAGTCGTAACAATGCTCCTGAACTAGGTTATAAGTGAAGCCCATGAAAATGCTTTATATTTTTTGTTATATTGAGGATATACTTACCATACATTAGTAAGATTATAATTAAAATGATTAGTAAAAAATAGCTAATAACAATTTAAATAGGCATTGTTTGGTATGGTGTAAGTTCGTTTTAGGTGCGTACACCAAGTTGTACTGTTGTCACGCCAGTTACTTTAAAAAAAGTAAAAGTTATGAACGTGAAGAAACCACGATTTACGCTTATGTACACGTACACGATTTGGAGACGGTAACGCGTAGGCGCTGTTCGCTGTCACTATTTTGTTATTTACCTTCGCAATTTGATGCTTGCTTACGTCATCAACGCAACTACCACTTTTCTTATATTAGAATACACAAACAGACCGCGAACATATAACTATTCGATTCGGCATGCCATTCGAAGAAAAAAGGTGCGAAATGGAGAAGTACACAAATTCCGTTAGTACATCACAGGGCCCCATGTTTCCTTTCACAAAAATCCAATAACAATGACCGAAATGTGAAGGCGGAATCTTACACCACTAAGTTCGTGATTTCGACCAAAGAACAGCCATTGTGTACGCAACGCAAGTGGACTTATCTAAAAATCCAGGCTATTTGAGCTTCAATAATGTTCTACCATAACAAAATGCGGTAAATCATGTTCGCGTAAGCACGATTTAAAAATAGTTAATGTCAGTGGCGTTACGACATGCTTAGTGAGTTATATTCTGTTGTGAAAACGTATTATACCAGAATAACGTATGTAATGACTTAAGGTTTGACGTGGTATGTTTTTCAACTGAATCATTTAATAATATGTGCAAAGTTTGGCCTGGTCGGAATTGATTTTGGACAAGAAGAGTCGCGGAGATATTAAGGTATTTTAATATATGTGAGGAAAGATTATTTTTAAACGTTTATATTGTGTGGAAACTAGACAATTTTTGCCGCACAAAGCACTGCTACAAATTTATATCCATCACATCTTAATACCAGTTATCAGCTGCGGGTGAGACGGGTGGCGCTCTGGAATATTCGGTAATTTCAGTCCAGCCTGCGATAATTTTTGTTTCTTTCAGGTTAAATGGCAAGGTTTCCTAAAAGATATTGATGTACGTATGTCACAGCTGACATTGACGTAAGCAAAGTTGACGCTGTGAGCAGCTGATCGCCTCAGCTAAAATTTGGTATTTTGAAGATGTATGACATTCCGTTATAGATCTCTTTTATCGTGGATAAGCTTCAATAAGATGCCTGCCTTATCAAGCGGTGATGGTTGCAGCAACGGCATGTCATCGATCCCTTCCGAAAGTCCGCAGCAACAGCAACGTTTATGCCCGTCATCGTCTACTTCATCGCTGAGTGTTGTGCGGTCAGATATTACCTCAACTACTGCGTTGATCCTCGAGCAAAGACCGAGGTAAATTAGTTTATGCATCACCATGTTTTAACAGTGATAATGTGTCTGATGAGAAACAGAGCCCGTTTTAATTTTTTATGTCAGTGTTATGCCAGAACGCGAAGACAAGAAATTTTTGTCTTGCCTTTCCGTAGATTTTTCATTTCTTTTTCTTTGTCAGTTTCTGGATTTAGTATATACTTAGTATCATTTATTTTCCCGTAAAGTTTTCAGTATCAGACTACAATACCCTTATTTGTTCTGTTCGTTCTATTCGCTTTGAGCATCGAAAATACTGCTGTTCAGATAATTTTATTGAAAATGGATTTTTTGGATATTCGCGTAATTATAATTGCTGACGTATCCAAACGAGAGAAATCTTAGGAGTCCCCGATTAGGAAATTAAGGAAACTGAAAGTGCCTCGCAGCGATTTCCTATCCCGGAGATAAGGTTTACGAAATTTTATCCTTACGGTCGAAACAAGAAGTTCTTACCCGAATGAGTTGTCAATCCTTTGCTCGGCAATGTCCCACATCAACCACGATAGATGTTAACTGTTTCAAGTTGATAACTAGAAATTGGGGATTGTTCCCAGCAATCCTTTGAGTATATTACTAGGCCCGATGTGAAGAGTGACGAGGAATATGTGATCACAAGTAACGATGCAATTCTCGGAATAACATGGTTCCACAGTAGTTGCTTTGTAGCTTTGTATATTTGGCTATTTCATGACTGAATGCAATTGGGTGAAAACCACTTGCCAAGCCGATAACACAAACGCAATCTAGCTTGAAGTGGTTTTAACCCGTGGCGCCAATGCTCTTATGCATGGAAGTTCTTTTGTTGAATAGTGCTTGATTAGATGAGCAGATGTCGAATGTTATAACTCTCCACAGTCATGTAGGTATTATTTCTCCTGAAATAATAAGCGAACACTAGCCCAAATAAGTAATAAATGTAGTTTTAAATACTCACGAAGCTTGCTCCATGACATTTACAGCCGTTCAAATAATTTTCTTGAAAATGGATTTTTGGATATTCACGTTATTACGATTTCTGGCTTATCCAAACTAGCAAAACTATCTGAGGAGTCCTCGAGTTCGGAATTGAGGAAACTGAAAGGGCCTCGTAGCGATTTCTTTAAAAATTCATTGGGGGTCCACCATTGAACTCGGGAGACCATAAAATACTGTAACTGTGAGACAAGGTCACATACTCTGGCTAGTCCAATCTTCGGAAATTCTAGCCTGTGGCTCCCCGGCTCGCCTGCCGGGTGGTCAATTTTTTTGCCGGATTTTGTCGCGTTTAGACGTATATTTTTTCTCAGCAGATTGCTTTGAGCCGGGGGTAACCGAATTTTTGCCGGGGGCAGACGAAAATGCTGGCCCTCCTACTTTGGACTATCGAGATACTTGATATTTAACGGCTGACTTTAACTATAGATGTCTAGCAAGGGAAATCCAAATTTCAGCCAAAATGCGAAAATCCTCGTATTTTAGCTCAGTACAGAAAACTCACTATTTTTCAGCAGTAGTTGAAAGTACCTAGAGGCATGTATTTAAGAGGTGGCGTGAGCTGAGGGAACCTGGGATGGGTCAAAATACCTGGCCCGTCATCCCATGCATATATTTTGGTGAAGACATTAATTTGTTGTGGAACCGAATGTAAGTACGGTCTGACCACAATATCCAAATGGCGTAGAAGTATTTGAAATAACGCAATTTATTAATTTATCCGTCATGTAGTAAATTTCATATACCTTAAATATAGTAACGAAGCAACTCTCATTTTGTGGGCTAGCAATGGCATTAACCGTTTCATTTTTATTAAATATACTAGTGATAAAGAACTTACTTTGCGTTGTTTATTTGATGAAATATTTGGCTTCTCTAAAAAGGTAGAGGAGGCCGCTGGTAAATTATGGTCTCTTCTCAGCTCAACGGGTGATTCCAATTTCTGCTCTATTCTTATTGTTTATTGGCGACCTGTTAGTTAGACAAACCTTGAGTGGTAGCCTATATCGCCCAAAAGTACCATTGGGCGTCCTACCCCTGCAATACTTGGTGGGATGGACGTAAATCGAAGAACGATCACATTGCCGGAAAGGATATAAATATCATTAAATGTCAAATTTAGTCTCTTCTACAAAAGTTTTACTATAACGACTCCTGGTGTGGCTAATTAGTGTTATTTTTGAGTGCTACCATTATATTGGAAATATGTACGATATGTTGCGCTATATTAATACTCACAGGTTGTGATTAATACATTTTTGACAGTTTTCTAGAAACTGGCTGTTATAGGTCTTTGTGACTTTGCTGCGCCTGCGCTAATTGCTTAAGATGGTATATTTACATTAATCTTGTAACCCGCAAATTGAGGGGAAACGGAGCGAGTGTGGTACTCTTCCCTTATTGACGATTTTGTCATGCCAAATTCAGGTTCCTAAGCCTGTTTAAACTCTCATAATAGCAGTTATACACCGACAATACTTCGTTGACAATGCTACGGCCATTTTAATCGTATATCACACCCGAAGAACTCTTTTTTCTTTTTCCAATACCCAAAAAGATAAAAACTTTTGAAATTTACAAATCACAAATTTTAAGAAATATTATAATTTGAATAGTTATTTTTATGTGGTAGGCACCTTAGACATGCCCTGTTTGATGCATACCACTCAAATACAATTGCTTTTATTGTATGAGCAACCCCGAAAAATGTATGCACTTTCGATCGACTTACATACATCATATTGGAAAAGTGACGAAATTTTTGTTGCCAAAGCTTACCAAATTTTGCTCTGGTGCTGCCCCACAGGGTTAGTAACACAATCAGTGTGCTGTTAAAACAAAGAACCCAACTTGTGTAACGGTTTAAATAACCCTATAATCCCATAGTTCACCCCAACAAGCAAAATTCTTCCCTTGAAAATTTTTGAAATTCTTACATTTTGGGGTAATTTTTAGACTTTTAAATCATAGCTCGAAAACGGCAGCGCTGACTAAAAATGCATAAGAGCAAATTTGTAGCTCTCGACAAGAGAATTCTGTTGTTTCTCTTTTTTGGTGCGAAGCCTTTGTCTCGAGATATAGATATGCGATGTTTGACCCTTTTAGAACTGGTTTTAACCATGAGACGTGGTCGTTGGGTGAAAGGGAATAAATACACTAAATTTGTTATCAAATATAATTTGTGAACATCCATATATGCGGTGACGAGGCATGACCTTTTCAGACGGAAAAAAGGAAAGTTTTATTATTTTTCCCACTAGCAAGGCTGTCCGTGGAACCTAAGCTCGCTTTGGTTGCTCCGTTTCAATTATGTTTTAAATTTATCTATTATCCAAAGTCAGCCTCGATAATGCTATCCAAATTCATCTTCAGTGATGCCTCATTTTAACCAGATTATATCGTTTTTCCAATAAACGTTTAACCCAAGAATTGGTATTTTTCATACCCGTTAGGGTTGTTTTTACTAGCTGTGTTTGCTGAATTTGCATTTACCGTAAAACAACCTAATTGTAATACAGGATCTGACATAGCTTTAAAATTCGCAGAAATCGCGTTGTTTCAAATTATTGCTTTTGGCCTAGAAATTCGATGCTGCTAACTAGTACTTTGTGTTACTATCAGAATATATAATAGTAGATAAAACATCATGGCTTTTGGCAACTGGGTACTAGCTTTATAAACGCATGTATTATGCCAACTGTATTCACAGTTGGCTTTATTTTACCATGTTTTCACCAAATGTAACAGTAATGACGTCATGAAAAACGTAATAAAATTTTGCCATTGCGTCACATGTGTAGGGTATCGCTATTTTATTATATAGTTTCCATGGCTATGGGCAGTTTCACTCTATGTATAATAAGTTCGGATTATAAAAATATCCCGGTGTTTCAGCTCTGCCATATAAAATAGTGGTGGACATAGTTATAAATAGGGAGAGGCATTTATATTAATTTGAAAATATGAAAATTTCATTGTGGGAGAAGCTTTTGAGATGCAGTACAGACGCTCAGACATTGAGTTTCAAAGGAATTTGTTGTTGAAATTCTGGAGAGACACCACTGCGGTCACTTGTGATCGTCCAAAAGTCCGATCTTCCGGACAAAGGCAAGCGCTGTCTTTGGATTTTCATAAAGCGATTGTATTGCTTCTTTCCCATGGAGGTTCAACACAGATCTTTCCATGACAAGCTTCGAGCACATGTTGAAAATGTGCTCAACCGTTTCATCGTTACTAAGATAGGAACGACACCACGCCGGGTGTGGAGATTCTTCATCCCTGGTAAGGAAGTGGCGGTAGCTGTTCCGTATCATCGATTTTCCACCCGTCCGCAATAGAGATAGTATCACTCTTTCGCGTCTCGTTAGGTCATTTTGTTTCTGTGCTGGAACATACGTTTACATTGCAAATGTGGGGTTTCTGATTGCTTCCCACTTCTCTTTGACTGCGTGGAGGATGCATAGAATTGCTGATGAGAAATCGAGTGGCATGGCTTCGTGAGGTGGGTTGGAGGCATCTTTGGCAATTCTGTCGGCTATCTCATTGAACACCAGGCCCGCATGTCTAGGTATCCATTGAAGGATGATATTGCATCTGTTGCCCCGTGTCGCTTGGATCATTTTGTCCCATATAGAATTTGGGATGCGTTCTGTTTGCTTCTAGGGACCGGGGCCAATTTCAAAGGAATTCAATACATTTATCGATACTAAAGTATAGCGTTGAGCTTAGCAAGTCTTGATTTGCACATGTTTGCTCCACGTCTCTAAAATTTCAAAATTGCTATCTCTGGGCTTTCAGCCGAATACATTCTGGTGTAAATGAGAATATTTTGGTGAAACCAGACATTTCTGCTTACGTACAGTACCCGCTTGAAATGATTGTTGTTTGCTCGCACTCACCTGCTGCTCGAGACATGTTGGATCGATGGTCCCTCTATTTTAGCTCGATAGGCGAGTCATTGTCTCGGGTAATTTTCTAGGCAAAATTATTTCTGCATGAAACTGTGTTTACGGCAGTAATGAGCGGAAATACAAAAAAAGTCGTTCTCGAATAGAAATTGTTGAAAGTTTTAGTTTTTCCGGTGTTCACTGAAATTATTTCAGCTGCTGGAGATTCTTTGCGGTTTGATTATAATTCTATGCTTTAGGCAGACTGTATATTGATAAAATGGAATACCAATAAAGAAAATAACTAAACCATTGACACATATTCATCGACCGTTTAGTGATTAAAAAGGAAACCGCTCTAAAAGTCTGGAAAAGATGTGCAATTTTACTAATCGTTCTCTAAATCCACCGCTTCAACTGATCGAAGTTCATTGTAGGTTTGTTTTTCAGGTGCTCTTTTTGACGGGTTTCTTTTAAATTCAAAATTTATTCGTTATGTAATTTTAGCGGTTTGCCCGCCAAGTCAGCTGATGAAGAGACCAAACATCGCCAGCAGTATGATCAGATGATAGAAGCTGCGCGACGAAAAGGTTATTGTTATGATTTGCATTATTTAGCAAGCCGGAAATGTTGTGATGATTATACAACCTTTATGGTGCATTATTTTCTAGATTTCTCCCGTCTATTTTGGCCAACCGGCTTCGAAAGATGTGGTTTATGGTTAGGGTGCACACGGGTCTTCTTGATTCGCAGCATAACAGTCATGACCTTATCACATCCCGAAAAATGTTAGCGGGATTTCTATTGTTCCCCAGATTCATTATTCGGGGAAATGTCAATTTTTTCACATGACTTTGTTGTGGGTACTCACTTTCTGCACTTGTTGCGTTAGGAACTGTAACTGCGTTTTTTAACTACATTAATACTGCTCACAGTGCACTTGTACGCACCTTATTTTTGTTTTGTGTTCTCGGGAATCGGAATCAAAATCAAAAATGGGGACTGAGATGAGGCTAACATAAGGAAGTTTTAGTGATTGTGTTGATAAATAGCCATGTTGGGAATCTTTTACATCCCTTCTCATAACGGGAGGCTAGCAGTAACAGTTTGTACAGCCCAGTCATTTTTAAAATGAGATGCGAAAATTTCTTCTCGATAGCACTAAAATACTGTAAGGTAGGCTCTACTCAACTACGGATATGCATGTTAAGATGATATGTATAAGAGTATTATGAATAGTGTGGCGAAGTTTTTTCTTAATTGAGAGTATGGGCACGTATAATTGAATTCGAGTGGAATGAGCGAGCGAAGAAGCGAGCGAGTGGAACGAGAATTTTCAATTTTGGCTCTGGATGGGGGTTAAGGAGGTCCTGTCTGTGTGTGTCGCACCTGGATCTCGATAACGGTTGGGCGGAATTTGGTGCACGAGCTCATTCGAACCGCAATGGTCGATTTAGGTGTAGTGACGGAGCCCGATTTTTTAATTTTTTTGTCGTGAGAAAAGTTATGGGCAAAATGACGTCATTTTGGCCCATTTTCGGGCACCCCCTCAAGTTTTTGCGACTTTTCTCAATCATTACGCGAGGTTCCGCAAATTAATAGGCCTATTCCATGTAGCTTTACCAGGGCTTTCCAATGATATATATCACAAGTTTTTCAACTACTTCCCAATCTAGAGTCTATAAGCTTATAGTTGGCACCAAATTTCATATTGCAAAGGCGCCAAATGCACCTAAATATGTGTTTTTTGTTGCTTTTAGCGTCTTATATAGGGTTTTCTGGGTAGATAAACTCGTTGCAAGTGTTAAAAATAATGTTGGGCAAATATTTTTTTACACTTCTGGTTCATACTTGGCATAAAAAAGTCGTTTTCGCAATTTTTGGTGGGAAGTCGTGGGAAAGCATCTGAATGTGTGTTTATTGTTGGTTTTAGTGTCGGATATGGGGTTTTCTGGGCCGACAAGCTCGTTGCGCGTGTCAAAAATATTGTGTGGCAAATATTTTTCACACTTCTGCTTCGGGGGATTGTTCTCACCACTCGAATTCTGGCTCGCAAGCGAGCTTCACTAGTTTAACTTGCTTGCATTGCGCAGTACATTTCGCAACATTTGTTTGACACAACGGTTGTGGGTTGCCTTCATATGTAGTAGCTTTTTCCAACAGTTCCTGTTTGCAGTGGCGGTGGCAAGAATGTCGGTTGCGTTAGTTCGCCTTCGTCGATACTCTAGTGTCTAAGTGCGGCACGCATTCCTTGATAACATGTCATTTTCACATTTCCACCGCTCGACCTCTTGGTCGTATCCAATTTGCTAGAGGCGTTGATGTGATCAGTCATCGTGAAAACCTGCGCTGTTTCATATGCATTCTCACGCAGGTACATGATGTTTACTTAGCTAGAAAAAAGAGCCACGCCTTCCTTGTATTGTTTGGTCACTTATGATGACACGACCGTTTTCATAAAGTTAGGGTTACATAGACCCATTTGAAAAGTTAATGGAATCAAATCTGGATTATAGGTAAACAATGCGTCACATTTAGCTGCAAAAAACTGCAAATGTACTATAAAAGAAGCCCAATGTTACTCATATATCTCCAGCGATTGTCAGGATGTAAACGTTTCCATTTGTTTTGGGGTCTACTGAAACCATTTTAAAACATGTAGACCTAAACCTAGAAAATAGGTAACCACTAACCACCGTTAGAGCGCGCAATAATCTACTACCAGGGAGTAGCCGTGCCGAAATTCTTGTTCCGGTTGCTGCTCAAGGCAAAAGCCAAAAAGGCTTCAGGCTAAAGTTTTTTTAATATTTCTCAACATGTAGTCCAGACAATTTGCTATAGACAGTGATGAATTTCACAACCAGGCAAAACAAAATTTTATGTCAGCTAGTTATTTTACGCATTCGGAAATCTGCTGCGTGTGTTAAAATTGAACCTGTTCTATGCAATATGCAGCGCATGAGTACGGTTTAGAAGTCCATAGGGCAGAACTTTCAGGCGGGACATATGGCACCACAACATAAGTGATTAGGAGTATTTTACAGTTACAGAACAGTGCATATTGTTAAATTTGCGGTGTATTACCACAGTTTGTATCGGTTATAGCGCATATATATGCTCTGAAAGTAGAATCTAGTAATTTTTTAAAGCCAGAGAAAGTAATATCTTTCGTTTGCTACGTAATATATAACAACTGTATGTCTGGGAATTCGAGACGATGGAAACTAATCACAATTTCGTAGTCTGCGCCTGCGTTCCACGCACCGTGTGTACAGTGTGACACGGTTTTCGCAAGAATGTATAGTGACAGGGATTTTAGTCTCGGAGGGGACCGAAGGGGCCAAACACAAGCCATATTTATTTATAAAAAATTTGAGTCGACCTCAACCTCTTCAAATTCTCAGAGAGTCAATAATATCAGGGCAATACATTAAGTACAACTCAAAGGTGATTTTAACACATTTTAGTCTACATGTACATTTATTTTTTCCTCATATATTTTACTATATATAGATTGTTTAGACATAGTTCTGTTTTAAATGTAGTCGGGTTCCTGTTATTCTGTGTCAGCTACATTGATCTTCAATTTCTCTATAATGTGAGATTAATATTGCCCGTATATATGGAGTTTTATGAATTTCGGCTGTTATGAACCCTTTTAAAACACTTTCGCGGTGTAATCTTGTATCCAATGTAGCATTGTGGAAAGCCTCCTTAATTGCTCTAAATTGTTCCTGATTGGTTGGAATATCTACATCGGTTGTCGGAGATCTAATAATATGTTTTGCCGCACACTGGTTTTTCGGCGGTGGAAGTTGCAGCAGCTCTCAGGCATACAGCACTCGCCACAATAGCGATCAAGCGAACAACGAGCAACTTATAAAATTTTAAAGTTAAAATTTCATCCTTACGAGCAAATTGCGCGAGGGAGCATCCAGTAAGCAACGAATCAATAATGACCGGGTAACGGTCAATTATTGTGACGAGCACTGTTACAAAAGGACATAAAATGATATTTCAACTTTGGGTTGAACTATTTCGCGTCGTTCGGACGTTGGACATTTGAGTTATGGAGCCACAAGTCAAAAGCCCCAAACTTACATCACCAAATTTTATCTTATCAAAAGTAAGCAAATAAATTTTTCGTTAACAGTTAGAATTCAATAAATTCAATATGATAATATAGAAAAACTTGGCCATCATTATCATGTTTGTAACTTGAATAATGTATCTTATAACTAGGACAATATGTATAAGTATGGCGAATCGGAAGGTGGGGTTTAAAAATACAGCACTATGTTGAGCACACAGTAAGCATAATTGGTGATATCTGGTGGGATGGAATATGACCACAAATTGTGTCGGAACGAACGCAGTGTGAACACAGCCTTGGTTTTAACCGAGTGCTATACGTAAACCTTATATAGGTCATTATGTTAATCATTGTGTGTATTCCTATATATTTTGAACTAACACTGCAATGATTTGGCTGAAAAGAAATAACTTTAGTAACATAGCGTTGTTGTAATTATTATCGACATTCGTATTCTTGAAGATATTGTCGTATTATTTTCTTACTACACATGTTTTTCATACGTTCGCTGTATAGTTTTATTAATTAAACCAACGAAAAAAGATTTTATCTCAGACAACCATAACAGTTGTAGTCGTACATAGGTGCGCAACCTAATAATGAGAAATTAGCAAGAAAATTAGACAATTTTGAAATAAAAATAATAGTTATTGTACTTGGGATAGGCTGTTATTTTTCGGAAACATGCGACACGTATTTTGTTTTATATATATTTATATAATACCTCTTGATGCCGCGCAACCCATCATTGAGCGGAGCTCGAAGAAGCCGAGCGAAGCGTTTTTATTTTTTGTCTGGGAGTAAAAAAGTCGATGTCCGTCCGTTCGTTCGTTCGGTCCGACGGATCTCAAGAACCACTGAACGGATTTTAAAAAACCTTTTTTTTGCTTGAAAGCCTATCATGTCAGAGTGTGCACCTGATATTTGGGATTAAAAAATTTTGAGTGGCTAATTAGTAATTAGCTAATTAGTTAATTTTATGCAGCTAAAATAGAGAATTTTGCAATATTTGTGTTATTTATTGAAATAGAATCATTTCGATCAAACCATTATAGGGTTTTGTGGGTCGAAGAATTCAAATATAATATTTTTAACAATGATAAAGCCCTATGCTCTATGCAATGTAGTTACAAGAACATAAAATTGAGTACATTCGTAATGCCACAGCCCAAGCTCCGCTCACAAATGTAGTTCCACTACCGACTAGTATATTATATGTTTCAAGCAGTATCCCGCAAGAATCATGTGGTTGCGGTACTGGCGAACTAAATCCATAACGCAACCGGAATTCCTGATTAAAATTTTTGTTTAAATTCAACATTTTTGCTGCAGTTGCGGTACAAACATACGTTTTATATGCACAGTGACCTGGCCTGTCCACAGCCCTCCGAAAAGTGGGGGGGGGGGGGAAACTTCGGGGGCCCCCGTGTTCATTCTCGGGGGAAATTTCAAAAGTGGGTGGGATAAATTTTGCTTAAAAATACAAAATATTTCCATATTTTCATGCATTTTTACTACTATGAACGCACTTTCAAGCTAAAAACAATATTTTAGCATAACAAATAGTGGTAATTAATGTTTAAAAAATAATTTGCAAACAAAGAACATAAATTTTCAGACATAAAAAAATTTTGGAATTAGTTGAACATGGGGGACAGACATGAGGGAAAATCTCACGAACATGGGGGATTTGGAAAGTGGGGGGTCCCCCCACTGTGGACAGACCAGGTGACCAGGTTGAAACAAAGACACCGGGCAAAACAGAATTTTACATACTGCAGCAAATTGCGCTGGAAAGCTTATGTCGGGCCATTACTTTCAGTAGGATTTTTATTTTCCCCCTGTTTTGGCCAGAACTTTTAAACTTGAACATTAGATCGCAACACAATAACAAAACGCAAAAAACTGGTTTTAAGAGTCATTTGCCAAATCTGGTGGTCGAGTACCAATGTTTCGCAACCAATATCTCGAGACATAGTCTTCACACGAAAAACGAGACCATTGAGATGTATAGCTTTGCGGAACAATACTTTCTGTGGAATCACACCCTGGGTCGCTATGCTTCCGCATTGGTTCGCCGACCTTTTGCTAGAATATAGATTTCTCAAATTTTGGCATGCTAGCACATGTTTCTCTGCACAACAATGCAATGGTTAATGTGCCGATTTCTATTCCTACCAAAACTTCTATATATATTTAATGCTTTGCTTCGGTCGACTTTGACGTCTATCGTTAAATATTGGTTTGATATACAGTTACCTAAGATATAGATTAAGGCGTAGCTTTAGGCTGAGAGTAAGGTTTAGCCTTAGGCTAAAGTTAAGCTTTACTATTGCCTATAAGCTATACGTGTAAAATTTTAGAATATACTAGCCGCAACGTAGAATTCTGTGGGAAGGGCTTGTTTATAGTATTGCGCCAGTTCAGGGTGGACGACGTCAGCAGGGGTCAAGTCAGTTTGGAAGCTGTTCCAGTAGTAAAAACCCAGTTTGTCTGTCTGAATAATATTGAAGCTGATGTTATTTCATATACAGTACCTCATATAATAATGTTATGGTTAAATAACTTTGTGCTTTTAGAAATGAAAGAAGCTAAGCTGCGAAAGAAGCGAATCGAGGAGCAGATAAAATGCGAAGAGTCGAAGGCGAGTGCGATCCGTCAATGGACTACGAACGTCATACCGAATTGGGAAATTGCGTAGGTTTATGAACGTCAGATGATGCGATTGTTGTGTTTTGTTTTACCCTAATCGTCTGTACGAATTATATGCGCGCAAGGTTTAATACGAAATAGATTAGGGTTCAGCAATAAATGTTTCCAGTCGACAGAAATTAGTGTATAGATAACGTTTTTGAGGAGCCTGTTATTGCATAGCCACTATAAATCGCACTGGCTTCCATGTAGTTTTTAATGCAGAACGATTGCTTTTGTTCCATTGTTTGATATCCTAAGAATTTTCTAAGTTGGTACGATTGGCACTAGTTGAGCCAGAGGTCAAAATATCTGAGCATAGTTGTGTCATCAAGGAATAACGCATCGTGACGAACCAATTGATTTATATACAGCACAAACATTCATTATGCCGCAGGCGTCAGGGATAGGGATTAATCAATTGCGACACTTGTTGGCGACCTCCACTCTTGAGCGTGACATGAATGTTTCAGATCTGGTAGTAATTTTGACATCAAATAAACACACAAAAAACAGTTTCGATGCCCAGCTGCTGCTTATAATTATTGGAATTAAGCTGTTTTCATTAGTGAAACAACTTCATTTCACGAACACCGGTCCCCAGCATATTCAGATTCACTCTGTGGCATCACCGGGCTTCTGGAATGTCTGGATAGAGGAGGGATACACTCCGACGGGCGTGCAGCAGTTGTTCATTACACCTTCAATGAAGATAACACCGCTATGGAACGTTCTTAGTTCTTTAACGACGCCTTCTCGTTAGAGATCCTGAACACGCTATGATATTTAATGCAGGGATCTATAATGTTTTAAACTAAATGTAACTACACAGTCGTCACTATTGCGTACTCTCATTGTGGCCAAAGTTCACACGCATAAGTATAACGGTTAGTTTTGATCTACTTGTTCTAAATTAAGGATTTAACGGCTGAGACCAAATGAAGTGCAGTCAGGTCGGTCCGGCTACATTGTATTACTATTTTTCATCGATGTAGAAGGCTGATTTTAAGTGAACTAATCAAGGACTGTTTATCTGCGACTACGGCAGCAAAATGTCTAAAATATCCACCCGGAAGGTATTTTTAATGATTAACTTAATATTACTGGCCATTTAACTTGTATTAAATTAAAAATACGATCTTTAAAGTCTATTCGAATTTTGTGGAACAATTAGATTTAGATTTAAATGCTCAAAAAAGCTTGTTCACCGTATAGTGATGAAATTTGACATGTTGGTTATAGGGTTTTTAGGTTTACATGCATAACTCAACTTTAGCTAGGCGGATTGCTTCCCGCGATTGCTTATTTTTGATGGAATTACGTTAGTGCTCTTTACATGAGCGCTAAACCCATGTTCTTTATCTCCCCCAGAAAAGCGGCCAAAATGTACCATCTTGGGTCGCCAAAGGGCCCCAAAAATTGTGTTATTTATTGTATCTCGACAACTGGTGTAAATAGCTGAGACATATTTATGAGGTTATTTAAGGAACCAACAAACACGTTCTAAATAGCATAGTGCCTAACGTATAAGGCGCTGTCAACGAAACGATGTATTTTCATTCCGCCGTCGTGGCAAAAATTTGCTCAACACTACGAAATACACAATTCTTGCGGGAAAGGGCCAAACAAAATGAAGACTATCGCTTAATTAACCCTTTCCCGCGTGCAGTCAGGCGTGTGACCGTGCACGCTGTGCGCGATTCGCATACTAAATTTGTCGTGCGTTTGCATGTTCGTTCTTGTTCTCTTTTTACGTTCCTTAAGAAACCGAACAAAGTTACTAAATAGCCTGGTTGCTAACGTACTAGGCTCTCTTGCTAACGATCTAGGTTGTGGCAAAAGTTTAGTCAACACTAAAAATACACAATAATTCATGCAGGAAAGAGTTAATATAACCTATATTATGTATATATTTACATGTACGTGTCGTTTTATGTACATATCTGTGTCAGTACTACAGCATTCTATGATGGAGATGGGCAAAATGCCAGAATGTGCTAAAATTGCACCTCACGTTGGTGGGATAAAAAATCTCGCAACCAAATTCAAAAATTTAAAGGGGTCAAAGTTTCTAGGGGGTAGTGGTGGCTAATAGAGGACAACGGCCGGACATGATTGGTCAGTCCCCTTACTTCTTATAGCGAACCCAGGATGCTTTTGTGCGCAGCTGTTATACCATGTAGGATTGGGGTCAAAAGGGTTTGTAATGTGCCCATGATACTGAAACTACACAAAACGCAACATATCGCAAACGCTCGAGCTGTATGGTTGTTTTTGTCGTATTTTCTTTGCAGAGCAATTCATCCTCCATCTAGCTGCACAGGGTCTACTGCCATAGTTATTATTTACACTGCAGAGTTAAGTCAAAGTGGGGTTTTGAATGTGCCCATGACATGTCTTGGTTGCATTTTGTAGAGCAATGCATGATCTGCATATCTGCACAGGTGCGCTGCTATTTTCATTGTTTAATCTGCAGACTTGTGTCAAAACAGGGTTTGGAAAGGGCTCACTGGACAAAAACACCGCAACCCCTCTAGCTATATGGGTGCTATTGGTCTCAATTTGTAGAACAAAAGCTTCTGTATACTTGCATATTGTGACTCCCTAAATACACAGAAAGTGGGTATATATCCTCTACTATTCAAGCAAAATATTTTGTAAGTGTATGCTCAATATAGCCGTGTACGTTTCTAAATTTAATTTGAAAAAGCTGAGCCGATTGTTCGGTATTTAAATTTGATTGCTGTGTTTTGATCAAAATATTGACGATCGCTCCTGAAATAATACGATCTCTAGATTTTAAGCGAATTTTTGAACGTAAGCGAAAAGATTTTGGAGTGTTTGTCATCTTTAAACTAAATAATCAACTTTAATCTAGAAATAACGTAGCGTTTCGATACCTGAGACTTGTTTTCAGACGTCAATCGAAACGTGTTCGTCAGCTATGGTGGCAAGGTATCCCGCCGAGCGTTCGCGGACGTGTATGGCTACTCGCCGTTGGGAATGATCTTAATATCACGCCCGCACTGTACGAAATACATCTGTCGAGAGCGCAAACAAAGTTGTCTACGCTGTCGCATTGTGGCGTTACAGAAACAACTGACACGCCGCAGGATCGAAAAAAGTCGAATGATGATGATAGCAGCAGCAACAACGGTAATGTCTACTTGTTATACGCTCAAAAGCAAACTGGTGGCAATCTTTGGAACGCGAGGTTTACAATTTTTGGTTTTCTCCCATGAACAATTACTATGAGCTTTTTGCACACCAAGAAAAATATATTGCGTTATTTTTACGTCTTGTGTGTCTAAATGTAAATTTAAAAATTCGTTTACTGTAACGTAGCTAAAAGACAGAAAAAATTATTCCACATAAAATTCCAGTCATATAATTTGCATTTGTGAGTTTTGTAGGTATTTCATGAAGGGAATATCTAAACTGTATATATTTCCTTTAATACCCGACTTGAAGCCGTCCCATTTTCGTAGACGATAAATATTGACACTCATGTAATGAGTGAAATTTGCACGAAAGTCATAGGACGATAATAATACGCAGCAATACATTAACACTTTTGTCACAAACAGGAAATCATGCTGAATTGACAGAGACTGGAAATAAGAGAAAATATGGAAATTTGATATTAAAAACGGAAAGTCGCACAGAAGACAGGAAAAACAGGAAGTTTATTATTGGCCATTAGAAACCAGTTTGTTTTTCCCTATGGCTAGCGCAAAATAATCAAAAACGAAGCGCTGCACAAAATTCTTTCATCGAGGACCACAACTTTTTGTCAATTTTCGCACCAAAATAAATTTTGGGATATTTTCAATATATTTACACCCAGTGTGTGGCTAGAAGGGTCATATTTCGTATTTTGTTGTCATTTTACAGGGCGAACATTAAAAACAGCGTGCTAAAGACGAGAAATTTGATCTGAAAAGGCGGGGGAGGTCGGGAAATTGGAAAGCGACAAATTTGGCACCCCTGATTCAGGGCATCACAACGACATTTTCAATTGATTTCCATATCATATAACACTTTATGTTTTTTAATACAGTACATGGATCTTTTCGAAAATTACAAATCATGACATTCAAGAGACCTTAGAATTGCAAGTGTTATTTGTAACATTGTAGGCCTTTAGAGCTGCCTTACTGGATGCGTAATTACACAAGTACCATTGTTTTAATCGTGCTCAGCAACTCTAAGTACTTATACCCAGAGCAACAATGAAATCAATGTGTTTAACTGACTAAATAGTCATACCAGCCATCCAACACCCTAGAAAGTAATTTAGCTAAATTTTTTTATGAAATTCATTTTTTTCGCCTGCGTTTTTAACTAGCTCATTCTCGAAAACAACGACTCAGGCACAGGTTTTTCAAGGCAACGCTGCAGCATGGTGTGCATTTTTGATCATAACGCTTCTATCATTTTTTGATCGCTAAAACTAAAAAGACGAAAAGTGCCTAGCCTAGTTTTGGCTTATGAATTTTTACACAACAAATGTTTGAAACATCCTATTTCCAACGCCAAGCATTCAGTTAATGAATTATGTTCTAAATAATTATTGTGTCAGTACATAGAGTCAGTAATGAGCTGTGTCTCCAAAATGGGGGCTTGCATTTGGCGCCCCGTGGTAAAAATGGTACCCCCGGAAAAATTTGGCTCTCACGGCAAAAGCTCTCTGTCACAATTTTTTGCTTGACGATATAAAATTAATTTTTTTACAAAAATCCGTATCTGGAATTCAAAACATTGACTAATTTCAACAAAAGATCGGTTGAAAGGTTGGTTTTAACCTCAATAAAGACCTTTTTGCACCGTTTCAAGTCAGGAGCCCTCAGTTTATGCCCCTTGGCAAAATCCTGCGCTCCCATTTCCAAACCAAGGATACCGGTTCATTCCCTGGCAAAATTTTCAGCGAATGGATAAGCCGGTATGTTTTATACAAGCTTTAAAATTATAGAGTTACGGTTAATTTTTGAAATATATTACCCAAATTTTTAAGTTGACGTTTTTCAACAAAATACGTATATTTCTTCCCTTCAATTTTTAGTAGATTCAAAGATTTTTATTTTAAGACAGCTTTTGGCAACACCGTACTTCTAAATTGATTGTCGTTGGTATTCCTTAATGCATCTAACATCTGACATCTGAAGTAAAATTTACGGTTATGTATGTATTTCACGCGGCGCCTGCCAATATAGGCTACATACTTGGGGTAGATTATGAACTCAAGAGAGTAGTTAAGGCCCAAAAAGGGGTTGCACCTAACAGATCGAAAAAGTTTTTAATAATCATGCATAATTGCTGTTTTAAATAAATTAATAATCTCCGGATCGCTGGCGTTACGTGGTTATTTTGAGGGTTTGTTTTTAAGAGAGTTTCTGTAAAGAGAAAACGTGGTTCAATTTTAGTGAAATATGTATGCTCTATACGTTATATATGCCATGAATTTAAATAGTTTTGCTAGCTTTTTCAAGTTCACGAATGTAGTGAAATGTATAAATGCATGTTTTATTGTATTTCACTGAACGATTACTAATCAGTGTCATATTGTACGTACATAATGCGGAACTTATGACAACTTTTTGTCTGTTAATATGCTGCTGCTCCCTAAATATGTTACCGGCGAGACACGGGTCATCTGCGTGCAGAAACTGCAATTATCGATTTCCTGACGTGCGATGCGTCTACCAACGGGATTAAAGCCGTCGCCACAGACATCACTTTCGATTGCACCCAAGTTTGATCGAACGAATAGCCATGGATTTTAAATATTTGAGTCTTTTGTTTGCCTGATATGTTTATAAATTTATTTTTATTTTGATTTCATATTTTTTAATATTTTGTAGTTTAGGTTTAGTAATAAATTAGGTTTTTGTTTTATAAGCACCGAGCACTTCATTTTGTGATATTTATTACGGCGTTTGGTTTTTAGTTGAATGTGACCACCTTGCCGTCTCGTTATAAACATAGTAAATTATTTATTCAATTTTTCCATTTTGCTCATTTTGCATTGAGTTGTAGATTAATGTGTACTTATTATTTTAGGGTTATTTTTAGATGATCCTTTCGAGCGTGAGAAAACTCTAGATCTAATTTCGTTGGACGTTGCTAGAACATTTCCATATCTCGGTATATTTCAACAGGTAAGCTTGGGTAAAATTTTCTTATTCTGTATAAAAATAGTAAGTGCATTGTTAGGTGTACAGCAGTAAAGACGTCTCAAAAATTTTACCACAAGAGTGTTTACTGTCAGTCTAATATGTTATACGGCAGTAATTTCTAGCTAATATCTATTTAAAGTAGAAACACGTATGTGAAATTGACTGCACATGCAAATGCGTTTGCACTCAACGAAGACATGCAAAACGCGTTTCGAACACGAATATCATCATGATTTTTGCTTAGCATACGATAGTATGATGTGACGAATTTATATGCTATGAACGCTCGTGCTAGATGAAATGTTTTTGTTATTAATAAACTGGCCGCTAAATGGACCAGCCTACTGTCGCCGCACTAAAAAGGGAGCTAAATTTTGCACTAAAAATTCCGGGACGACGACTTTAAGTGCAATCTTATGGCCATGATTGTGCGTTTTGCACATTGAAATTAGGTCTATAACTGTAAACCGGTTCTTATAAAAAAACCGACGAGGAATTTCATGTAATTTAGCTTACATAAATGACTGAATATATAACTTATTTTGACAAATTCATATTCTACAACATTCGATGTTGACTATTTTGGGATATGTGCAGTGCAGTACTTGTCATAAATCACTGCTGAGCTCTAGTTCTATGCCCTATACTAATGTTTTTTACGCCGGTAAAACGATTCTCCACGTTAAGACAACCAATTGAAAAAGATTGTTACTAAATTTTTATTCTGAAGTTTTTAAAATTTAATTCAAATTTGAATTTAGATATGACAGTCCTTAAAAACCTGCTTTTACAGCCGACCCGTATAAACTTTAAGTGTCGTATGTTGTAACGTTAAGACTAGCGTAGTGCAGAGGATATGGATCGGTAACCCACCGACTTAGGCTTACTATATGGCTCCTGTAAGGACGTTAGCTTTGCCTAAAGCTTAGGCTTACTATATTGAGAATAACATAGCGTGTATTTCGCTCCCGCCCCTAAAAGTTTAATTGGCGGTTTTATATATGTTTATTTTAACGCTGTTTATTAGCTAATTAACTTTTTTCCGAGAAACGATGGGCTTTTAAAATTTTGAGATTTGGTTGTACCGTGGGGCCTTCATTATATGCAGAACCATTGGAATTATATATCTAACTTCAGTAATTTTGTGTTGCTGAGGAAGCACATATCTTTGCTTCTGAACTGAAGTTTGCAGACGTAGTTCGCATAGCCCGAAACCCTAAAAAATTTACTACGCTTGCATAGAATATTATGCATTTGTGTTATAATAAATTATTACTGTACGTAACGAACACTTTTCTAACTTCCGAAATGTATATTTACGCTGTTGAATGGATGTTACGTTGCGCGGAAATTCGTTCTCCACACTAATCGTACAACTTATGTATGTGCAGTGTGCAACGTATATTTTGGAAGTAGTTCAAAAGACTTCAGCAGTTTTGGTGAATCTTTTGTCACATACTAATAGCTCGTTTGATTGCATCGTTGTTTTATTTAAAAAATATTTGTTTTAACAGGGTGGTCCATACTATGATTTACTACTCACTTTACTTGGCGCTTACGTTTGCTACCGTCCTGATGTCGGATATGTAAGCAATTTGATTGAAACGGAGCGGAGTTTCCACCTTAGGGCACTAGGGGAAAAATCGTCAAAATTTCTTTTTTTTGCGTATTGTCATTTATAACTCATTTTCAGATGCATGGATTTCGATGAAATTTTTTGTTCGATATCAAAAGTGATGACGATATGCGCTTTAGTTGAACGCGAACAGTCTCCGATCATTTTTGTCACAATTGCAAAAACAGGTTTTAAGGACTCTTTGCCAAATATGGCCATTCATGTACCAGTGTTTCGCGACACAGGCTTCGCATCAAAAAATCTAGGCCTGCGTGTCAAATCAGCTCATTGAGATCGATTTGCTAGCTTACCGAGCGACTTTTTTGTGGTTACACTCCCTGGGCTGCTGCGGGCCCGAATATGGTTCGTCGACCCTTTGTCAACAGTTGCCATTTGGCAAATTTCGTTATGCTACTGCGTGTTTTACTTTACAAGTAGTGGCTGTTAAGTTATCATGCCCGCTGGATACGATGGTTTGCTATCTAGAACAGCTTGACTCTATTGTACCTTTTCATTTGGTTTCAAAGGTTTTACGATCGAAGAACCCGATATCCAAAATTATAATAGATTTTCATCTGTTTGGTTATGTATTGCGTACAGGGCATCAAGAGTTGTCTATAAAGTTTTTTTCGTGCGTACAGGGCATCAAGAGTTGTCTATAAAGTTTTTTTCGGTAGGCTCAATATAATGTTTTGTTGTATGCACTCCAGGACGAACATCTCATGCTGTTTCAGACATTATTTTCATTGGGTGTAGGATCAATGAACCCGACTCCCAGAATGTAGTCGGTCTGCAGTAGTTTGGTACATTGTATAAAAAGTAGTCTGTACAGATGTTTTTCGTTGCGCTGAATTTAGTGTCAAGCACAAATACTTCACGCGTTTTCAATTGTTTTCGATGGGTTATGATCGACTAGGTTTTAGGATTTCAACGGGTTCAGGGTTCTATATATTTTATACATCAAACAACGTGTTGCAGGTAATTTACAAAATCAGGGTGATGGCCGGGTTTTCAGTAACAAATGGTCCCATGTTCATATACATACATGGGCTAAAAGAATCAAAGTAAATATTTTGTTCAAAATTCATCAAGCTGTTCCCGAAATTTAGCCAGTTTAGTTTTGTGTTTTTTAGTGGGGGGAGGCTTTGTTCCGGGAGGCACCCATATTGAAAATATGCTCCAGTACTTTCAGAATGTTCCTCAGGCTATAAGAAGCAATATAAAAAGTTAGTGAAAATCCATCAAGCCGTTTCCGAAATATCGCCAAGTTTGTGTTTTCTGCTGTGTGGCGGCTCCTGTGTACCGGGGGTGCACCACCACTGAAAATGTGCTCCGGTACTTTCGGCGTGTTCCTCAGGAGAAATGAAGCAAAAACAAAAATATGGCCAAAGTCCATCCACTTGTTCAAATTTTACGGCCCAAAAACACAACATGTGTACCGGGGCTCATCCTAATTCAAAACGTGCTCCGGTGTTTTCAGCGTGCTCTTCAGTCTAAAAGAAGCAAAACAAAAAATTAGTCAAAATTCATGGGGCTGTTCAAGAAATGTTGCCAATATTGTGTTTTTTCAGTTGGGGAGGGCGACACCTGCTTAACGGTGGTGCACCAGCGCTGAAAATGTGCTTCGGTACTTTCAGGGTGTTCCTTATTAGAAAGGAAGCAAAACAAAAAATTGTTCAAAATTCATCGAATTGTTTAGAATTTACTACCCAAAAACCTGTAAAATAAGGCTATTTCAGTGTTGGAGGCGACACGATGCATACGGTGGGGCCACCCCTTTTAAAATGTGCGCATGTGCTTTCGGTGTGTTCTTAAGGCTAGAAGAAGCAAAACAACAAAATTGGTCAAAATCAGTCTACTCGTTGAAAAATTACGGTTGAAAAACCGCAAAATTAAACTATTTTGGTATTCAAAGGAGTTCGAGGGGTTTCCAAAACTTTTGTTACTGCATTCTCATATCAATTTCCTAAATCCCATTCAAATCCATGGACGGGTTCAAAAGTTAAGGTCAAAAATATTTGACGGACCCAATACTTGCAAACAAACAGACAGACATACGGCTATTAGAATATATAGGATGACAACTTATAAATGAAACCACGTTCGCTCCGTTTCACCATCGCATGCGAGACACTGGTTTTACACCCAGTATTTTGTTAACACTTTAGTATGTAGTGCTCCGTAGTGCCGTTAGAACAAGTGAACGAAGCAGGCGTCGGTTTTATAATGTTTAGTAACTGCAAAAATGGGGATGGTTACACCAATCGATCGATACGTAATTCTTTGGGACACGAACGTGGGGGATTTGGAAAGTCAAAAGTCCCCCACTTGGAACAGGTCAATACATGGATTTTTCAGATGGGTAATTTTGATGTCTAAAGATTTTTTAGGTCATCTGGTTTGGGTCGTTTTTATTTTTTCCATATATTTGTATGTTGTTTATAGTTTCTTAAATATCATCACAGGTGTACGTGTACACACCATTTGAAGATTTACCGATATTGGTTTTTTGATTTCCTGAAAACTGCGTAATCTACACAGGGCTGCCACTTTGCCTATAAGTTAGATCTTCTCATACCGAAGATCTTAAACAAAAGTTGGTGATATGGGCCCAGTATTAGTTCTGTAAAAACTGCGTAATCTACACATGGCTGTCACTGTGCATATGAACTAGATCTTTTCATATCGAAGATTTTAAACAAAAGTTGGCGATATGGGCCCAAGGTTAGTTCTGTAGTGCTGCCACAAAATTTGGTGAAAATCCTTGTTTTACACTATGATGTACAAAGTGTATGGGTGTTGATTTGGATGCTTATTGCAAAAAATTTTTACACTCGGAGCGTAACTCTATATCGTGGAGATAAATATATCATAAAAAATGGCATTTCATTTGTAGATTCCTTGGTGATTATTTTGACCAGATTTGGTGGCTCTGTCTATAAAATTGGTGCAGGAATGCTGCTATAACAGATGCACACGATTGTTTTTGGGCCCAAAAATATGTTTGAGACCATAGCTCGAGTTTGGTGCCCAAATTTAAAAAAATTAAAACTTTGACTTGAAGATCCTTAATTGCTCTATATTTTTTGCCAAAATTCGTATGTCTAGTTTAAAATTGGTGGAGGAGAAACATTTTGAATTCTAACAGCCTATTTTTTGATCTAAGAAGATCAACTTTTGATCTTAGCTCATGTATTAAACCCTTGAATTAATTTTGGTTGGTCAAATTGGTGTTTGGGTGATAGATGTTAGGTCGGGGAAGGTCAAGTTTATTTGATTTCACTGATTCAACTATGATTTTAGCTCTTCTAGCCCCACCAAAATACCCTAATTTACACCAAAAAAGGTCAAATTTCGTTGTCAGCTCTTGCTTGAAGCTATTAAATTCATTTTGGCTGGGAAAATTGGTGTTTGGTGACAAACCAAGTTCGGGTAGGTCAAGATTATTTTTGGGCAGCTTAACTATGATCTTGGCTCGTCTAGGCCAGCAAAATATACTTCTTTATATCCCAAAATGGCCAAATTTCACTGTCAGATCCTGTTTGAAGCCCTTAAATTAGTTTTAACTGGGCAAATTAGTGTTTGTGTGACAAATACTTCTAGGTCGTGGAAGGAGAAGTGAATTGAAGCACTAAAATTAATTTTGGCAGTTACTGATCTCGTACACTTGAAGCTATAAATTTTTTTGCTCTTTTAATTCTCTTGCTATCCTAATTTACCCCGAACTGGCCAAATTTTGATGATCTAAGTGTTGATTTTGGCTCTTGTAGCCAGCAATTAATAGAACTGACAGCTTTCATTAGTTTTCTGGGGGAAATGACACATACTAGTAGGGAAAACTGCCCTTTACGGGAATGGAAAAAGGAACCCATAAGTCAAAAATGCTACGGGAAAAATACTATGTTAGGTAATGCGTGTTTAATTGGCTTTTCGAAACAGGATTGACTGTGAAAAATACTTTTACACTAATAATGAAATATCGAGGTAATGTGTTACAGCAATAGTTTTGTTTTGAAAAATGCATTGATTTGTTTAAAGGACTGGAGGCAATATGTCGTTGCAGTGGAAAAATGCTTTATTGTTTTCAATTTAGTACGATGTTTTATGTTGTATTGGGCTTGGTGTACTGTACAAGGACATTATCGTGGAAAAATGCGCTTTTTAGCACGAACATCTTTTGCATTTAAGATAGAAAAATTTTTGAAACTAGTGGGTTGATTACCGTTACTATATCCCCCTATCGTTCACTTTATCATAAAACCAGTAATTGATGTGTATGGAAATGTCTACTGGAAACTGCAACAGATAGTCTAGATGGGGTTCGGCGCTTGAGTGATATTTCTCTTTTTTGAAACTTGTATAATTATGTATTTCAAGCGTAACCTTTCGCAGTCAAACTATGATGTAATGTCGTTTACGTCAATTAGAACCGTAGAGCATTATTGACTACAGGAGTATATAATTTCCAATTTACCGGACCGAAGTTGATACAAAGACTCAAAATAGAGCTTAATCCTATTTTTGTTTATTTTCGGGCTGCTATTTAAGAGACG
>JASANE010011048.1:0-109396 GCA_030248225.1 Trileptium ribeirensis
GGTAAAATCTGAGGGTGCCACAAAACCACTGGATTGTGGTTTTGTGATCGTGAAGCCTACCTACAAGTATCAGTGATACTTGTCTTCACGATTTGAAAAATTCAACCGTCAATGAGGCTTGCACATTTGACATTAAGCAATACTCGCTATAGAAACTATAATCCAAAGCACACGTGTGGGTATTCTAGTCAGAACATCTGAGGAGTACGTGCACGTTACGCGAATTCAACCTGGGGGCAAAGTTACTAAAGCCGACAAATTGGAGGTGCCAAAGCACGGGGACGTCCTTCTTCGCACACTCAAACTTTTCCATGATAATTGTAGGAGATCAGGTATTAATGACTTAGTTATAGGCCAGTACAAGATTTCGAGGTATTCATGCAACAGTTTGGAAAAATAAATTTCAATTTCTCGGTTATTGCACCACCTACCTGGGGAGAAAATTGAAAGATGTTAAGTATCACTCTGCTTTAACCGATCGAAAGTTTAAAAGGTGAATTGCAGTACTTGATGCAGGGTGACGGTGGCACACATCCAGCTAAGACGATGTATCTTGTGCCTGCCCTTGTTATTCCTAATAATAAATATGATGTCTTTTGCAACTACGTTGGAAAAAATTTATCAAATTTATTAAGTTGTTGCTGCTCCCTTGGCTTACCCCTGAATACCTGCCTGTAACACGATAGCATGTCCGAAAATTGTAACCCGAGTTATCCCCCCCGCAGCAAAGCGGTAGACGCCCGCCCTATATCACGCCATTGTGACAGGCCATTTAGGGAGTTTGTCAACGGTACAGCCGCAACATTCAACCATATTGAGATATGTGAGCTACCGTTTTGCCGTGGAAAGTCACACCAACCCGATAATAACCAAAAAGCAATTACGGCGACTGCCGAAACCGTGTTCACGGTCGGAAAAGCAGCGTCAGAGATTAAGGTAACCTTAGATGGAAAACAGTTTACCGGCGTGTTGGACACCCGCCAGTAATATAACAATAATGTCTTCTGATACATTCAATATCCTGAGGATATTCAGTAATACGGTTAGTGTCAGTGCCTTGGACCTGTGCAGTAGGCATAACTGGCCACAGTTTACCGATGAAAGGAGCCATTAAAGTTGCTCTGGGAATCGGTAATCGAATTTTTGATTTTCACGTCTTTGTCTCGGATGATTGCACTCATTCTGTGATCATAGGCGTAGACGTTTTACAACAACTAGGTACTGTAAGTATTAACTACCAGAAACATCAGTTGCTGATAGACGGGGTACCACACCAGTTGGGAGCTGTACAGACTAACACAGTTCGTTTAGACTCCGTTGTTACGATTCCACCCAGATCGGAAGTTGTCATACCTACTAGGGTTGGCGGCTTCGAGGGAAAAGGAGATGTAATTTTTAAACCAAATAAAATTGAAGAATTTCTATCTAAGCGCAGCTCAAATATTATTATCCAGTGAACCAGAAATTGTAGTGCCGGTGCGGCTTTTAAATATGTCTTATTATCCTGTAAGACTTTATAAAAATACAATACTGGGCACAGTAGAACTGCTATCTGAGGATGGGTTATCTGTCCTTGCGATACAGCCTAAACCTGCAAAACAAAACGAGTTTTTGAATGAACTTAATTGGATTATGAATCAATTACACTCAGAGAAAACAATTTACAGACTTATGCATAGAATTTCCTGAGGTGTTCGCTAATCACGATTATGATTATGGCGACATCACCATAATTCAACATAGCATAGATACCGCAGATGCGGTTCCTATAAAACAAAGACCGTATCGTATACCATTTAGACGAAAAGAAAAGGTTGATGTCGAATTAAACCAAATGTTAAACTTCGGTATTATAGAACCATCAACTAGCCCTTGGGCTAGTCCGATTGTTCTAGTCGGCAAAAAGGATGGCGAATCCTTACGACTATGCGTTGATTACAGAAAATTGAATGCTGTAACTAAAAAGGATTGTTATCCTTTGCCAAACATTAACGATTTATTAGAATGTGTTGGTAAGGCTAAGTTCTTTAGTGTCATGGATTTACTATCGGGATTTTGGCAAATTCCTATGGCTTCGGATTCAATTGAAAAGACCGCATTTATTACACCGTCAGGGCTATACCAATTTACAAAAATGCCGTTTGGTCTTTGTAATGCACCTGCTACGTTCCAACGCACACTAGAAGCCACACTGCACGGTTTAGTAGAGAGAATTTGTTTGATATACATAGACGATATTTGCGTCTTTTCAGAAACTTTTGATGAGCATTTAAAACGCCTTAAGCAAGTTTTCGAACGCCTTCGTGATGTAGGATTAAAAGTAAAGCCTCGCAAATGCAAATTTCTTAGAGATGAAGTGCCCTACTTGGGACACATCATTTCAGCCGACGGTCTTCGACCGGATCCCGAGAAAATTGAAGCAGTTAAATCATATCCCGTGCCTCATGATATCACTTCGGTTAGGAGTTTCCTCGGGTTTTGTAGTTATTATAGGCGTTTTATCAAAGATTTTGCAACAATAGCTAAACCATTAAGTCAGTTAACTAGTACCACTAAAGTGTTTCAATGGAATTCAGATGCTCAGGAGGCATTCGAAACTTTGCGAGATAAACTTATTAATCCGCCCATTCTTAGAATAGCGGACCCTTCGAAGCCGTATTTTCTTGAAACCGATGCAAGCACCAAGGCTATTGGTGGCGTTCTATCGCAAGCTGATGATGATAATAAGCTACACCCGATCGCATATGGAAGCAGGCTTTTACAAAAAGCCGAACGAAATTATACGGTTACTGAGTTAGAAGCATTAGCTGTGGTATACTTCATGAAGTATTTCCGAAATTATATTTATGGTCAAAAGATAACTATAATAACGGATCATTCAGCCTTAAGGTGGCTTTTAACAAATAAAAACGCCTCTGGGCGATTACAACGTTGGGCTCTATCCCTTACCGAATTTGACTTTACCGTCGAACATCGGTCAGGTAAAAAGATGGGCCATGTAGACGCATTGTCTCGAGCTGATTACAAAGGGGGAAAAATACAAACTGAGCAACCTCACGAAGAGGACATTAAATTTGCTTATGCAATTACAACAAAAACAAATAACAATGATACTCCTAAGTCTACAGAGGATCAAGACGATCATAACCGAATCGATTTTAAGTCTAAGCAAGAACAAGATCCTGAGTTAAGTCTCTTAAAACGTTATATCGAAAATAGTGAGCGTCCCACAGACACCTCACTAGCTGCGCATTTTGCAGCAGTGGAACCAAGGTATGTGGTTAATGATGGAGTACTGTATCATCATTACCCAATGCCGAAAAATAGACAAGGAATTATTCTGGAACAACTTGTTGTTCCGTTCTCTATGAGACAAGAGTTGATGTCAGCCCATCATGATGATGTAGTTGGCGGAAACCACCTAGGAATTCTTAAAACTTACCAAAAGTTATTTCCTAAATATTATTGGGATGGCATGTACCGAGACGTATCAAATTGGGTAAAATCATGTTTGGAATGTTCCAAACGAAAGCCGGGACCCCCGCGTCCTAAAGCCCCATTACATCCCATCCCCGCGACAAGGCCAAACTATACATATCATGTAGATGTCTTAGGACCCTTACCACAAACTTATAATGGTAATAAATATGTTGTTATATTCATTGATCGGTTTACTAAATATCCCGAAGCTATATGTACGCCTGATCAAAAGGCTACAACAATAGCTAAGTTGTTCATGACTGAAGTTGTGTGCCGGCATTCGGCACCATATGAACTGGTTAGCGATAATGCTCCGAACTTTCGGAGTGAGCTAGTGGAACAAATCTGTCGGTTAACCGGCACTCGAAAGGTGTTCACGACTCCATATCGTCCTCAGACGAATGGTATCGTTGAAAGGATTAATAGAACGTTAATGAATATGGTTTCGCAATATGTAGACGTGGCACAGCGAACATGGGACGAATTTGTCCCGTTTGCTTGTTTCGCGTACGCGTCAGTATAAATGAATCAACTAGCTTAAGTCCGTTTGAAATGGTCTATGGGAGGTTACCGAGATTGCCCATAGACACCGTTCGTCCCATTTCAAATTTGGATTATTTAGATGAAGAAGATTATTTCCGTGACTTACAATTATATCTTAAGAGCGCGTGGGAGATTGCTAATGAGAATATTCTCAAAGCGCAATCACGCATGAAGGAGCTGCATGACCGCAAGGCAGCACCCGTTGAGTATTGGGTGGGACAGAAGGTCATGCTGCATGTACCTTTTAATAAACAAGGCAAAACTAAGAAGTTAGCTAAACCATGGCATGGGCTGTATGAAATCGCCGAGATCATACTGCCAGATGTCGTCTTACAATCTATTAGTAACCCAAAAGAATCTCCGAAGCGCGTACATGTGGAACGTATAAAGCCGTTTTTTGGCCCATACGTTCCACCTTTGCTCTTACGGGAAATAAAAGAAACTCCCAAATTGGAAGAAGATGAATTACGAGAATTGACTTTAAGTAACAATGAACAACCCACAGAAAAACAAACTACGGTTGTGGGTCAAGAAATAAATACGCTCCCCACAATTCCCGAGGAACCACAAGAGAGTGAGGAGCCTCATACTACAGAGCCAACACATAAATATAACTTGAGACCACGAAACCCAAGATTACAAGCACCTAGAGCACTCAGTAATACATACATCAATTAGGCTGTGAAAGAAAACGCACACGCATATTTATTTTATTTATTTCTATGTAACAATGTAACCACGTACATGTGGAATTACTTGGTTCGTGAAAGTAGCCTGGTCCGTTGCGTTGGCAACGTGTTTCAACTATTTTCCGCTGTTAATAAATATCTACGCATAATTAAGCTTGTCTATATTTTAAGTAAAACAAGAACAAATCCTCTGCCTAGATAAACTGGTGAACGAACCTGGCTATTCCCACGAATCATCATGTTAACATGCTTCCAGCACAGATAGAAAACTTATTAGCGCCTATTATCTTTTAGGCTCGAAACAAGTGTGAAGGAAGAGTGCGGATTTACTTATTGTATTAATTTTATTCTAATACCTTACTAGACCCGAGTGATACAGGGTACTAAAATGTAACAGTTGCGTGAAATTTTCACTGAATCAATCTCAATATAACCGAATAGTGTCAAGTTAAGCGAATAAACTAGTTGACATATAACTCAGACAAAAACACCAGTTTGGTGTGATACGCAGTGTAGCTTCGCTTTCTAAGAATTCCAATTCATAGTTGCCTTCCGGCAGCAATAGCCTGTAAAGGCACCTTGTTATCATACAATCGTTTTTGTCTGTTTTTTTGATAGCGCGCTACACTGAGTAATTTGACAAAGCACTATTCGCGCCTCGCTCGCCAATGGATCCCGAACAAGCTCAGATTTTAGACCCTATAGCACAGCGTTATGGCATACCAGTTGAAGTCACCGAGTTGGTGACACAATATCTGACACACGTTGCAACTACTGGCGCGCCGCTCGAGCATGAAACAACGCAACATAGTCTCGCGAAATACATGCTTATCGAAAACTTGCTTCCCGATCTTCGTGCGCTTATGCTTTCACCGCAGAATGTTGTAGTTCCTAGCGCATTATGGGAAGTTGTACATGCACGTATTTCATACGCTGAACGACCGTTACAATTGCCCGACGTCGGGCTTACGTTGTGCCCAATGTGTCAAATTGACATAACAGACCCAGCGCACTTTAAGCAGCAACAGCATTGCGCAAACGTCGACTTGCAAAAATTTCGCTTCGCACCTACAGGTAAAATGTTATGGGAACACCAAAATTGGATGGCGAGGCATCGGGTCGGAGCGCGCATTAGGTTGCGCAGCACCACCCATGCCGTCTCTGTCATCTTTACCGGACCAACTAAAGGTGTCGCAACATTCACTAGGGAATCGCCTTGGACTAACGGACCGCAGAATTTTCCAGTGATTTTTGGCAAGTCTCCGGCAGATCTGCAGACGATACTACAATTCGAAGCTTTTAATTTTAGTCCATACTGCGTGACTTTAATCGTGCCAAACTTGGATAATCCCAGTGCATCGCAGCAGATACGCTTGCTCCCAAACGGTGCCCGAAATCAATCAAAACCGAGGGTAAGTCTTCCAATTTTTGCGAGCCCTGGGTATCATTACTATGACCTCCAATTCTGGGTACGCTACGAGGTCCAGACGCTGGCTGCCGGACCAAAGAACCGGTACACTCCGATTTGTGCCGCTGTTCAGTGGAATTTCACTGACCCATCCGCCGACCAGGAGATATACGCTGCACTGGACAAGCTACCTATGAAATTCCGACGGGACCCGAATGCCGCCGGGATTGCTCTGCAACCAGAGAGTGCCCATGCTCCTCCTCGGCAGCCGACGGAGGAAGGTGCTATTAATAGGATTTGCAAAAGTGTTCGCTTGACTGATCCTGCATTAGCACCGTATTTCGACATTTGGCGCACCGTTGAAGATAGTGAACTGGAAACGCGGCCGATTAGTTTTGAAATACCGTACAATCCAATATTCAATAAAGACACTGATGCCGCAATAATATCTGACATTCTGGATTGGGACGTTCCGTACAGTGTGAACAATTTCGCGATAAAAGTATTGGCTGAGCTGTTGGGACAAGTTCGGTACGAGGAGGATGACCCACCGAAAGCTGACATCGAGGGTCTCTGGGTTACCACCACGGAGGACTTGCAAAATCTAGACTGGACTGAGACGCTGCAAGCCGACATCTTAGCGGAGGATCCCAGTAGTCACCATCTCACCGCTGATATCAGTTCTATCAGCTTTTCTCACCTTAAACTGCGAAACAAGACTATCCGACTTATCCACCCGGACTGGCCGTTTAAAATTTTAGCCTATATCGCAGGAAGAAGAGAAATTGGCGACCGCGTTGTGCTTGTCCTTAGGTTAAACGCTGGCACTAAGCGGTTTTTCCTAGACCAGGGTGCGGTTAGGCATTTTCGTCATCCCATTGCTATAACACCAACTATGGGTCCCGCTGTCGAGTATTTGATATCGCTCTTGACGGAAGTCATATATCAGGACCTGCCACAGTTGGATGAACAAGAGCTGGAGCAAGATGATAGGTCTGACAGTTCATCCGACTCAGTCGAAAATCCAGCAGCAGAACTTGATTTGCAGGCTGAGCTAATGGACCCGCCGCAAGAATTAGAGCCGCCGGGCGCACAGCCTGAACCTGTCCCGGCTCTACCGGAGCCTATGGATGGAGCACCACCACCGCCTCGAGAAGAGGAAACTGATGCATCCCGGCGATCAACTTTCTTAAGATATCATCGCAACTCTTGGCGCAGAACGTACGAAATGTTGTTCTGCAACGTTACAGGGCCGTTAGTACCACCGCTCGACGAACCTCAGTCCCATTTTGTCCGCAACCATTTGGGTTGGTTTAACGCAGAGCAGCAACAGGTGGTCGAGGCTCTTCTGTGCGGCCTCAAGATTATACTGTGTAAGGCACCGCCGGGTACTGGGAAAACGCTATGTATGGCCGAGATCGCAGTAGCTTATTTAACCGCCGACCCAGATAAGAAGGTGCTGGTTGTTGCTAGCACTAACGCCGCAGCAAATATCTTCGCGTTGCGCGCTCGTGAAGCCTTAGAAAGGCTATATGGAGACAATGTACCGTCAATTGCTCTACTTCGTTACCTCGCACGCGGTACTGACACTAGTGTGCTCGATCCTCGCCTTCTTCAGCATTGCTCGACACGTGGCGGCTCTGACGAGCTATACGAAGCAGGCCGTATAACATCTAGTGGAGCGCTCATGAGACATAAGATAATTGTGGCAACGCTAGACATGGTCATAATGGATATTGTTAATAGCCTAGACACATATGAGCGTGAGTTTAATCATCCGCGATTCGGTGAACCAAAGTTTGACCTGCTCATTGTTGAGGAAGCAGCTTCAGTAGACCTACCGCGTTTAGCTGCTGTCCTCCCGCTCGCTGTTGCTGGACAGGCAATCTTAATGGGCGATATTGAACAGCTTTCTGCGTACATTACAAATATGTTACTCAAGCGTGTTGCTGCAAGTGAATCAGGCATGCAATTCTTGCTCGACCTTATTCCTATCCAACCTTTCTGCCAAGTTGTACAGCTCACGCAGAACTACCGATCGCGAGCTCAGCTTCTGCGCCCGCCTAATCGTGCTATCTATCGCGATACGCAGCTTCACGCAGCCGCTGCAGAGTCGCTTTATTTTTATGCACCCGCTGAAGTTGCTGTTGTACCTATTGGCTCAATCGGCTTCATGCATATCGAGGGCCTTCAGTTGGCCCATGGCAGCAGCTTATATAATGTATCGGAAATAGCCGGTATATTTCGTTTGCTTGACATCATGATCGCTGATCATGGTGCAGACCCAGCTTCGATTGGGATCGACGCTACTTATGCCGCGCAGGCGGATATACTCAAAACCGTGCTGAACCCGATATATCCGCAAATTAAGATAGGCTGCGCTAATAGCTGGCAGGGTGATGAACGATCATACATGATCATTTCGCTAGTCCGCTCTAACCCCGTGTTCGACGCGCGCGGTCAAGACCATGACATTGGCTTTCTGAAAGATAGCCGCCGTCTTAACGTTAGCACGACACGCGCTCGCAAGCTCAACATATTTGTTGGCAACGCATTGCACTTCATACAACATGAGCTTATTCGGGAATCTATCCGCGAGTGTTGTCGAAACGATGCCTGGGTCGGGAGGATCGACCCAGGCGTTAAGCGTTTCCTGCACATGCGAGTCTGTGAAGCCCTGCCGCTTGCTAACCCGTGCCCGGATCCTCATTTGTAGCGCGCTATCTCTTGTATGATTGTTGCCGGTCGGCATATTATAGCACTTACTTGTTCAAGAGAAGCAAACATTTTACTAAAAATTTTATGAAAAAACCTTCATAGCAAGCAAATTAGCAACTGCCATATTTTGTGCCTTGTTTACTCGTGCTATTTATTTTATATATTATCGTATTTTATTATTCTGCCTTTAGCTGCTCGACCATTCAACGTCATTTTGTCGGTGAGTACGATTATGGCTCTCTCGAAACGACGACGAGACCCCGTGGTCCCATTCTTTACTAAGGCCAGCTGTTTTTCAAACCACTACCCAGCCACCGTCATTATAGACGGAATTAAATATAATTCAACCGAGCAATATTACATGTTGAAAAAGGCCGAATATTTTGGTTTCAAACTTCTCGCAAAAACAGTAGCGGAATGCTCCGACCCGGGGGAAATGAAACGGCTTACTAAGCATGTCGAAAAGATTATGGCGAAATCTGAGCGGGGTCGTTTGTTGCTCAGCCTGTGGGATCAGCAAAAAGTTGCGATTATGCAACTAGCGGTTTCTAAAAAATTCGAACAAAACGAACATTTAAAAAAGACACTTTTAGACACTGCCCCAAAATTGTTGGCTGAAGCGAACCCCTCGGATAATTTCTGGGGCATTGGCATTTGTAAATCGAACCCGTTCGTTCAAAATCCCGACAAATGGCTCGGGAGAAATGAGATGGGAAAAATACTAATGCGGGTCAGGGATGAGTTAGCTAATCCATTACGACAGTCCGTAGAGTACGAAATAGAGGATGTGCCACCGTTGCCATCTTCATCAGGTACGTGTAGTTGAAACTTGTGCTGTCTTGTGTAGAGACGCCGCCCATTGCGGTGTCCTCTCGTTGCACAAAGCGTAATGGCTCTTTAGAGCCACCTTGTTATTTCAAAGAAGTTTTTTTTGCTATTTGTACGAGGATTATGTATAATTGTCGATGAGCTGTGACTATACTGTATTGGCTCTATAGAGCCATCTTGTAGATCATATCAGCTATAAAAAAAGAAGCGTTCAACAATAATCTAAACAAATATTAGTGAATTCTTAAGGCTTTGCAGAGCTACCTTTTAAATAATATTAATCGATGGTAGAAAGTGTTCTTGTTGTGACAGTTAAAAAGACTTGTGTGAAGGCCCCATCAAGTCATCCTTTTAATCTTAACTTTGCGTATCTCATTCTAAGGAGATTTTCGTGATTTACTTAAAATGCTGGTAAATTTATAGGGTTCTAAATGAACTGCGTGATAGTTTTTATTACCAAGGCTACAACATGGTAATAGTTTGAGTTATGAGTTAAAGCATCTTTTCAACTAGCGCTAAAATCTTAAAAAACAAAACGGTCTATTTCAGCTTCGCGCTTAGCGTGATATCTTCCTTTAAACAATAATTTATATCGAACAATAATAATACTCAGTGCTAAAAATGTTTTGCGAACACTTGACATTGAGCTCAATGTGTAAAAAAAATTTTTTACTACATAGGTTATACATACTGTGGGCTTCAACTATTCTTTTATATCAGCAAACAAAACTAACATGCATTGAATTGTTTGACCATTCGTCTTAATTTTTATTGGCGTGACTTAGGGGGCCCTAAAGCTTCACAAAATAAAGATATTCTGAAAATACTTTGTATTTTAGTTTAATTTGCATGCATGATACTATCGACGAAACAAATATCAATCTGAAGCTAGATCACATAACTTGGATTGGTTCTGGATTATACGTTGGGGATGGAGTATCACAGGCCATGACGGACCAATCGCCTAAGCTTCAATATAACAATGCGTTCGGTCTAAACCATTCGTACAATATCCGTATGTGGCAACGTTGTGCTCAGGATTAAAATGTTTAGATCAAAAAATTTGCTTCTGCCGTAAGAGTAAAACGTGAACAATGATGGACTTTGTGTATGTTTTAGCGCGTATGTCTAATAAGAAAACTGATAAGTTTAGCAAGTTACTTAGGTAGTATTTTGATGTAAAAAGCAGTAATTAAATCGAAATTATATATGTAATTTCCCTGAAGTAAAAAAAAATCAATTAGGTGCACATTCGGATGAGATGACCTAGGAGATCTTTGTAACAGTTTTAGTTTTTAATTACTTGCTTTGGTTTTCAATTACAGTACGTATTATAAGAAGCCAAACAGCATGCATTATTTTAGCCTATCGTGTTTATGATAGCACACGAAAGCGCTCGCGCGGATGTTGCGGAGGGCGAGGTCGGAACAAGAGAGCTCGGCGCAACGAACGGCATCGATTGTTTAAGTCAACTGCGGGACGCAATAATCATTTTTACTGAACGACTGTACGAGGTTGCACGGAAATCTTATTCATCTTTGATGTAAGTTATATATTATTTTATATCTTACTGTAGTAGCAAAGGTGAGAAGACATACACACGTTTACTTTGGTTCTCGAACTGACGGACGTCTATCCTATTTATCAGTGGTTTATATATTAAAATTAAGACGCACATCAAACCAAGCAATTCGAGGATATTCTCTTATAGTCGGACACAGAAGAGGAGATCTATGGTAATTGAAATGTTCATATGTTCTTATTGCTTTCGCATCGATTTTCCGCTGATTATGCTTTTGAGAATTGTGACACAGCTAAAATTAAATCTTTGCTTCTAATTAACTAGACGTTTCGTCGGGACGATGAAATTTATGTCGCTAAAGGTACATTATAAATTGGCTATGTTTAGTTGTACAATAACGACATTATCCTTAATAAAATAGAGTATCCGAAATCAGAACAGTCTAGGTATACATCTCCTACTGTCGGAATGTACGGGTATAAATTTGAAACCTACAAGCTATAAGGATTGTATCATTAAGGGTAAAAAAACCTATGGCTTGCAACATTTAACTCCGATTCACCCTTAAACGTTGCCTTGAGTGTAGCCGTTAACCTGAGTTAGGTTTTATCAGTTTTTGTATGATGTAAGCCCAAACTGCATAATGCCTGCAACTGTACCTAGATCTTTAAAAATGCTTTATTGTGTTGCCAAAACGTTGCTCGTTTGTAGAAGACTGTATCACCATATGTTATAGATTTGTTAGATTAAAATAGTGAAATATTTCCTGCTCAACCTTCGACCAGGGATCGCCGAGTACTCCCACTTTTGTCGTTAGTGATACAAACCAGTATTTTTACTTGTGATTGACGGTAAACTTTTAGAGCTCGTCGTAATTCTTTTGCCACAGTGTCCCTAAAATCTGACGTTGTTAGATATTCTGTGCTGAAACTGACTCGGTAATAGTTAATAAAAATTACTTGTAAAGTTTTTACGTGTGCGCTATAATTTATGTCTATAATAGTGGTTACCATGAATTAATAATAATTGTACAACTTCGTTCACTAGTTGTGAGTCAAGCTTTAGAATAATGTGGACGAAATGATAATTTTTTTCCAAAAAAACGCTTCAGGTAAAAACTATTTATTTCATTATAAGTATCAACGTTCAAAAAATTGATAGCCTTTTTGTTCACGGGATGTTGATTGTAAGGAAATGATTGCCATGTCTATCAATTTTTACGACCGTTTTTGTCTAAATGCTTCTGAAAGTCGGGTCTAAGAGTTTTTCAATGCTGAGTCATAGGCCGCCGGTGTCCGTTAACACTAGAAACAAAAGGTACTGCAAATAAATCGTTTTAAGAAAACTGCTGGGTCATAATATTGTATGGACAACTGTGATCTTAAATTCTATAGATTTTATTCTATTAAATTGTATATTTATTAGAAGAAACAACCAGTTGTGAATTCGAATTGTCTTATATCAACAATCTACTACAAAACTTTTGAATTAGTACGATTTCCTGTGAGAAAATGTTTATTATATCACAGGACATACCTCTGATGTTCGTTGTTTTTGTTTTTGACACATCCATCGATGCGCCTCTTTATGTCATTACGTCTATGTTTATTTCTATTGGTCGGAGCCGGTTATGCGACGACATTTTCACTTTTGTCCCACTGAATCTTTAATCACATCGCTTACAACAAACTCGCTCATGATTTTTTTCTTTTCAAAAGAAAATGCGATTGACATATCGTGCGCGAATGGGGCGCTGCCCTTTCTTCGATACGTATGTCCATATTATGGTCCCAATGTTTCGGAATTTCGCAGACCAAGGGGGTAGGTTGTCAGGCTTGAGACGGCTTGATATTAGTTTATTTACTTATTCCAGAAATAATTTAATTGTTTAAGTCCGGGTAATAAAATAGAGATAAACGTGCGTCGTGTTAAAAAAACTGTGGAAAGTATCAACTCTGAAGATAATAAGAGAAGATTAAGAAGAAATTTTATGAAAAAATTGTTTTGCATACCAGGTAATCCTGTGATAGATAACACAAATTCGTTATTTAGGGTTAGACAAAATTCGTGAAATAAACATGGTTAGCAGATACAAAGCGCTTGTAAGCTACCTCCAAGCACTACAGTCAAGCATGCCCCCGGATGCCCCTACCATGATACCTTATGCATGGCTTATTCTCGAAATCACGCTTACTTAGTATCAAATACGGGCTGCGCGGAAAAAGAAACATTTCAAATTAAAGCGCTACTATTCCGTGCGGGTGTATATCCTTTCCAGCGGTGAAGCCTGTTTTGGTCTATATATTTTTTTTTGATTGTTGCGTGTTGTCGCTTATAGTCTTGTAATGAGGAAATTGAAACTAATCTATGAATGGTAACTAGCCTGTGTAAATAAACCGTCTGCTGCGGACTCTCGACTAAAACGTATGTTTTGTGCTATCTTATCACATAATGCTGGAAACTTTTGCTTGTACGACGCACCCTGAATTCTATATTTAATATTCAAATTCGTTTTAATAAGCGGCGAATTCTTCTCTTATATTAATAGCCTACAAGTGGAGGTGTTGGCGGTTTATTAAATACCATTAATTGTTTCGAAATCGGTAAAATCTTGTTGGAATGTAGTTTTCTTTACTTCACCCTAATTGGATAAATCAACTTGTTGTTTGAAAAAAACTTGGGTGGGTAAATCGTTTGGCCTTGGGGACCAATGCCTAAAAAGGCAGGGGTAGTGAACCGCTGTAAAGTTTTAATTTTTCCCGTATTTCAGTGCTTCATTGTGTGTATATAATCGAGGGGGTATATGTCTATATATATTTATGTTTACTATATTTTTTTTATAGTTTCGACTCCGCATTACATTCGATTCTATTTTGCTGCTCCGAATTTTCTGGATTCGCAATTCCTTACTGTAATCAGACAATATACGGTCCGTCACTCCTGATTTTAGCCATTGAAATATTGTTCCGAACAGTGACGGAAGTTGAATCTTGTCTCTATATCCGCGAATATGTCGATTGTTTTTTGTGAATAATGTTGAGAAACAGTTGTTGAAAGATGTTTCTTAATTTTTAGTATTCTATAAACTATGAGGGTTCTACAGTGGGCGATTCAAGCTGTTTTTCGTGCTGACAGCGTAGGTTTTCTTGCTTAAATTATTTAAAAATTTTGAATATCATTTACGTGTTTTTTTATGATGTTTAATAATGCATGCTATCGGAAAAAATTATTTTTAACCACCAAGCCAGTTTCTTTGTAGTTTGTATTGAGATGCCGCAAAACTAAAAAAAATCTTTTTTTTCTTTTGACGATTTAGCAGAATAAGAGAGTCAAAACATCACTATTAAGCATCAGAAAAATAAATTATCCAACAAATATAAAACAAGCAGAATTTAACGTCGGAATCCAGTAAATAGTTTTTTTATTTAGGCGATATAAATGTTGTAGGCGACGCTAATGTGTTCAAAGCATTTCGTTTTAAAGCTAGTTTAGAACACAGTCTTGACTTTGGCTTAGCCTAGCTGCTTTTCTGATTCACCGTTTACGAAGATTTAATGCAGCTATTTTGTACAATTGGAACATGTTTTGCTTTCAATGGTATCCGGTGCATTATCAACTGCATCAAAGCTTGCCATTGCTTTAATTAAATAATGTATCGTGTCATATCGTGTATTTTTTTAACTTTTAAATGTTTCAAATGGTGATCCTCATTGGTACTGCTGTGCGTGACAATATCAGGCATACCAATCAAAATACCACATACCGAGGACGTGATATCCGCGAATGCTAATCGAGGTTGTCGTTTAACCACGTTAAAAACTTGATTTTTTCAGGAATTATGAATTGCTGTTATAAGAAGTTATGACACTTTTGAAATCAAACAATGTATTTGGTTGGGAAGCATATAATCGTCAGTTACAAAAAATATTTCAGATTTTATACTGCCGAATTTTCAGCCAAAGGTTGCGCTAAAATACGTAATTTGCAAACCAATATTGTAATCTAGTACTGCTTCATTTCAAACATCGTTGTATTTTGTGACCGTAATAAGCAAATACGTTGCGGTACGAAATACTATAAGGGTTTTGATGACATAATCCATAACCAAAGGTCGCAATTTAATGTATTTTTTTCTTTAATTGACAGCCAGCATTGCTATGCTGCGTTGTTAAATTTAGCACACAGCTTTGTTAATTTCAATTAGAAACCGCTGTATAGCTGTACTCACGCCATACTAATTGGTGTATCCCAGATTACACAAGCTGAAGAGAATAGTAAAAACAAGAGTATTATGCAGCATGAACTGGCTACCATGTGCAGATTTATATATAACAAACATCTTGATGCAATTGTGTTGCGACGCAAAAAGTCGGTTTGTTTCTTGATCTCGATTTCACCTAAGTATGCTTGTACGATTATGTTCGTTTCAGACCACACACAAACTTTTAGGCAGAGCAAACATTGCATTGCATACATAATGAATTTGTTGTGAAAGAATTTACAGAATATAAAAGCTTTGTTGGTTGAATTTGACATGTGCAAAGTGCTACTAAACAAACCTTTCTTTCGGCGTCTCTTAATCTCCAAAGATAATGAGTCTGTTTCTTAATTGGAAAGTTTCTGCGGCAGTGTAGAACATATCCAGCTAAATTATATATCTAATTTGTGGCTTTGTTAGCGGCGTTACGACGATTTTACATTTGTTAGATATTGTAGCCTAGCCTAATCATAGCTGGGTGCAAAAGAAGCTTTTTAACAAACTATTTCATCGTTTATATATATTTTAGTATAAGAGGTTATTATTTTTAATGATTTGAGAATAAACAAATTAAACGAATTTGTTTACTTTGATGATGCTAAATTAAGTAAATGAATTTGAGGATTAGGCACTCCTTAAAAGATTTTTATCCTAATATGTAACCTGTTATTAACTGACATTGTACAGGAAGGTACGATTTGAACCTTTTTTAATACTCAAATTACGTTGTATATTGCGTAATGATTAATAATAGCAACATGAACAATGCCCTGTAACTGAATATTTACAATAAATTAAACCCCAGTTTCTCTAACGTAGGTCTAGGTGAAATGCGTGTGTAAGTAGGTATATATATATTCAAATAAATGTAAATCCCAGATTCTGTTGCGGGGATCTAAAAGAACGCCTATGGGAGATCGATATCCCATTATACCAAAGACTGGTTTTAATAGTCATTAGGCGAATGGCTTTATTCACTCTGATGGGCGTTACGTTATAACATTAAAAAAGAGTAACCCCCGATTTTAGGCTTAGGCTTAGAGTATGTCTCATATAGGGACCTTTTGGCCATATCTACTTTTCTACGATAACATTATAATATTACCAGTTGATTTTCGAACTTTTTAAAACTGCTGATATCGGCGTTCGTGTTAGCCCTTTACCGCATGCTGTTGCTCAACTTATTACAATACAAAAGCATTGCATTGACCCAGTTCGTCGCATAGCATTTGTTTGGCTGCGTGTTGTTATTTGCTCGAGCTGTAAGGAGCCTCAGTAATCTTGACAACCGCGTGGCCATAGCTCAGCCGTTACTGATTGCAACTCTAACGCAGGTGGATCGGATGCGATTCATCGCGCCGGCAATGTTTCTTCTGTGACAGTCGAAGTACAGACTGAATTAATGAAGTAAAGAGTTTGGATATGCAAACTGGGTGTGTCGATGCTGTAATAATGCATGCATATATTTCTCTTTGACAGCTGCATTAATGTTGTGCTGTTATAGCAGTATAAGGTGTTAGATAAATCCATGTGTATATGAGTGTCGTCAGGTGTATCATCTGTTTAAACCATGACAGCTTTTGTAAATCACTGTAATCACACAAACATTTAGGACAGGAGTCAATCCAACAGGGATTCGATAATGAGCTCTCATCATTGTTTGTCAACTATTTCTGAGATGGTTTCATATAGAGCCGTATATTCGGGTCACAATGTTCTCTTTTTTTGCGAAATGGATGATATCCTTGCGAAATAGGTGGTTGATTTACTTACATCGATCCTGCAGAATTGACCATGCATATTAATTTTTGAAAATCACCATTGCATTATTTTATAATTTGATTTTCAAATCAAGAATGTAAATCTCAAATGATTTGCTACGTAAAACCAGCTTGTAGTACTTAGATTACTTTCATTGTTGGGCAGTAAATTCTGAGGTACAAATTTTGTTACCGTTCACCGTAATGATGGTAGTAATATGTTTTATGTAGGTTTTGAAAAGATATTCATGTCCATTAGCGATAGACAACATCGAACCGGGATTGCTGAAGTGGGAGGAAGAAAACTTTACTCCATGCGTTAATGGTTTGTTGGGTACTGATGGGGGCGACCTTGATCGATGGTCTGGCTTGTGCCTGGTCAAATTAGGAAGTGATGAAAACCCTAGCTTAAACTTTCTGCCTACTCGTTTTAATTTTAGCAAAGGCTGCAAGAAAGCTTGCACTGTTGTGCGGAGAGGCCTGTTTTAGATTTGGGTCACAGCAGATGAAGTGTGAACGCACGTTTGGATTCCAAATGTGTAATCATACCTTGACGTATCAGGGTCTGGGGAGAACTGTTTCACTTTGCTTTCTTAAAATGTCAACTTAAGAGCTGTATTATCCGGCATTAAGTGTTACGACAATTTTGTTGTTCCAAGTGTAATAATCTTCAAAATCTTCGAATTTCGGACATGTACATGAGATGGGTGTGTTAACGTGGTTTAGTTTTGAGTATAGCGTGACCTTCAAGGATCCCATGTGTTCTCGTATTATCAAGCGAGGTTTGAATATGGATTTAAAGACAGATATTAAGCGTTGTGTAGGAACCCACTGTCACACCAAACATAAAGTGGCTAGCTAGTGCTGCACGAGTTTGAGGTGTTTGGCGGAGTTGCAGTAGTTACGTATGTTGTATCCCCGCCCTAGTTTAGGTAGCCCTGAGTGACCAAAGTGTATAGTATGTCATGCTGGTGTCGATATGCTGGGCCCTAGCCTGGGTTTAGGTCCTTACATGAGGCATGCACTGTGATTAGGCGTGTGATACACGGCTAGCTTAAGCGAGTGGGGTGTTGCCCTCGGAACTGCCTATCTAAGCTGTTTTTTTTCTCTAAACGATAGCGTACTACCCCTGAATCAGGGTTTCCTAGAAAGTTGATAGGAGAGTGGACTATGAGTGCGCCACCAAAGATGCACCTTTCACAACAGGTATTTTTGCATTCGACAATATAATTGTTTACTTTTTATCATTAAACTACTTTAGCTAGCAACACTTAATAAAATTTCATAATGTAGTTCTCAGGATTTGTCGGTAATATGTCCGCCCAACGTACTCCCATATAGTTGTAAAGCTGGTCCGATTCAAACATCCAGGAATGGGTTTGAACTGTTTGAAATCCCAAAATAAACCCACCAAACACCGGGTAGGTTTGAACAAACTTGTACGGAAAGCAAACCGCGGTTTCACTTCAGCATTTTATGTATAGTTTTGGTTTTAGCAGTAGTTTTGAAAAAAGTTCAATTAAAAAAAAAAAAAAAAACTTGACGTTTTAATTTTGCTCTCGGCTGAAATTACGGTTGAAATATTTATCTCCCAATTGGCACAGGCAGCAAAAGTTCTTTAAAAAACCCAAGTTGGTGTGTGAAAACTTGTCTCCAAAAGTTTTGTTTTCTTCTTTCCGCTTAGCGTCAATTATTTTCGTCGCCGAAGGTTGATGACAATACTATCCCTGGACGGTGTGTAAACCCGGTTCGTTCAGTTCAGTGGAAAAGCGCTAGAGTTAAATAGGTATTTTAAGAATTACCGAAATACTAAAAGTCTAAAGAAGAAGATTCGTTGCTTTTACTCAACGGTCAAAATACAACAGGTCATTGCTGCATTTTAACCTGAAACGCTACCATTTTTTTTGCTGTTGCGGCTTGCATTTTCGTTTGCATTTTTTTTGTTTGTCAATTCACGTATGCAGTTTGCAGTGACTTAGAATGAAAACTTTTTATTATGTTGTTTTGTTAACATGAAGGTTCTTCAATTTTTTTCTTTTCAAATTTCAGTTTGAGGATTTGAGACAAGACCATGAGGCCTATATGAGGGTTTTCTCTTGGTTTCTTATTGACATAATCGTGGTACTAGAAGCGTTGCAGTTGTAGAATTTTAACACCTTTTAAATACTAGGCTGTGTCGTTTTATGATTAAAGTTCATCATAAGAGGAGCGTCGAGGCTTGACATTGAATGAAACAAATTTTTAAAGACTCCATATCTTAACTGTTTCGTTGTACACACTGATGTATTCCTGTGATGTTTATAGGAACGCTAACTCTTGTGGACGACAATGATCTAAAAACAAATCTTTTACCAAAAACAATTCTTGTAAAGGCTTTTCCCTCCCTTTAAGAAGATTCCATGGGAAGTTTTAAAATATTAGACCATTAGTCTGAAGATAAGTACGTTTCTGTTGTTTTCGACACATGAATTCTAAGTATTACTTTGTACCGCTGGAGTCGGTTGCATACTGAGAACTCCACATATGAACAGCATTGCAGTCCGAGTTGTCAGTTCTATTTCGCTGGATCTTAATGTGTTAGGAGATATATTGGTGGGTGTGGCTGTTGTCGGTTGGCTGTTTGCCTATTTTAATTTTGAAGTTGAAATCATAGAAAAAAATTCACTTTGCTGGCAGTATTTTGAATGATACACCATGAAGGCATGTCACAGTACTGTAGCGTGTGGTGGTGGGTATGAACGCCACGAACTGAGTGAATAGCACCACATTCCGAATGATAGTCTTCTGTTGTGGTTTTGATGGTAGCCATGAACTTGAGTGATGCTGTCATTGGTAGGTGAAACATAAACTAGTCGACTGTTGGTTTATCGTGTGAAGCATAACAGGGGCACGGCTTTGTTTAGATATTGATTGCTAAGAACCAGGCATTCAGGCTGTTGGGAGCGTTTACATGCTATTCCTTATTATCGTTGCTTTACAGTATAGCTTATATACGCAGGTTTGCTGTAAAACATATGTCTTCACAGTCGGCGAAGTGAAACGTGCGGAGCACTGCAGTTTCTATTCAGCCTCGCATTTCATAGTCATTTCTAACAATTTTAGTTGTATTCTAATTATTCCGCGTACGTATGAACAGTGTCACAATGAGCTGATTATTACATCAAGATAGTTTTTGAAGCTTCCACAAAATAAGTGTGGGCCTGGGTAGCCCTGGGCGGCCAAATCGTAATGCATGCCATGCTGTCCCCGATCCCCCGACCTAGGCTTTTTTTTTTTTGCACTGTTGCGAAATCCCTACTAGGGTGTAGCTTTGAACGATTGATAGAGTCTTGAGCTCACCAGTTCGTTTTTGGCGCCCTTAGTGTATCATCCAGCAGCTAGGGGTGTGTGATAGACTGCATTAAGCACAGATGGTATAGATGTTGTAGGTACGAAGTTTTTCCTGTATCATAAAGCCTTTGTCCTTATCCTTGGGACTCATGTTATCTTTTGTGTATCATGAATGTTTCTACACTGGATGCACTTGTGGCTTAAAAAGAACTCGAAGAACAAAAAAAACTTCTAAATTGCTAACAATGTGCGGCTGAAAGTGCTCTTAACTACTTAATGCGATAATTTTGTTTTATTAATCTGCAGGTACAAAAAAATTTAAGACTAAACTAAATCATTTATACCTGGCAATTATTGTATAGCGACTAACCTGGTCGCTGACGGTACTGTATTGCTTGTTTTGAGTGAACTAAACATTTGCGCACTTCACTGCAAACGCAATCTACATCGAATTATTTGGACCGCGCTCCTGGATTTGTTTTCCGGGAACCTTGTTATTCTACAATTATCACGACCGATACCGACGCCCAGACGAAATTTATTTCGTTTCGTGAATTGGAAGTTGATATATTTTTACTTCTTGATTGTTGGTGGATTGTACATATTCTAACAAATCGGTAAGAGATATGATACATCGAGTTGTTGACGAATAAATTGTTTAAGTTAACCTTGCCTCCAACGCGATCAAGTCTCAAAAATAATACTGCAATATTTTGGGCAGATTTTTGTTGGTTTTAAGCTTAAGCCTTTCAGTTCTATTAAAAACTGTATATATCTGAAGCTACCATCCCAGTAACATTAGTACCATTTTCCTTTAGGAAGCAGTGCTTTTAATATTAGAATCAGCAGTTCAGTGAATGTAAAAAAAATATGGAAAGGTTAAAATTAATTAAATTTCGCCCCATCTAAGCCTGGCCAGATTTGTCTCCAGCTGCCAGGCTATGTGCAGGCTAGGGAATGATGAGCACGCTGCTATTGCGACTGAGGTGAGATTCCATTCTGGCGACAGGATAACCCTTCGGTCCAAAAATCATGTTGGTGTTCAATATGAAGACTCGCTAGCGCTGTAACTCTTGTAGGGAAACCCATGTAGCTCTTTCCAACTTAATGAAATGTATGCTATTTTTGTCGGCCCAAAACTCAAAGCTTACTTTCTCGAATTAAGCGATCTGCATCTTGCATAGGCTGTTAAATAGAGGTCTGTAGTAATTAACGGTATTTTTTTTCGCTGGCAACGATGATTCTGTCAGTTTTGTATAGGCACTCAGGGTGTAGTGCATACACAAGAAAATTCCTATATATATTACACTTTGTTGAATGCGCATGTTTGCGAGTCGATTTGTTACGTTTGTCCTGTATCACTGTACATGTGGCCTGTACAGGACTCGGCTTAAAATAGTGTTAGTAACAAACATGTTAATCTTAATATTTTACGAATGATTTCATTAATGATTTCAAGGCTTTAGGATGAAACCAAATAAGAATGCTCCTTCTGGTAGTGTGTTTAGCTGAAAGACAACTAATCCTTAGTAGTATACTCCGTTGTCAAAGGAAATGTCGTATGCTCTTTAATCGATTATTATATCACCTCTTGTATTTGAAGCCCGTTTGCTTTATTATCGACTACGTTACCATGGAGTGTTTGGTGGGACACTTAGTAAATTATTGAATCGAACCAGGCAGTCCCCACTGCGGGTACTGATAAAATCTCGAGCATTTTTCATTCACAACTAGCTGCCTAAAACGCGTGACAAAAGTGTCACGTCGGAAAATTTCACTATACGGATTATTTTATCGCAATTTCGAACTTTGCTGAATAATGTTTCCTACGGGTTCAAACACAGTTTGGTGGCTCTTATATTTCAGGATTTAGGATAGCATATATAAATAAAACACAAAGCATAATATATGTGACTTATGAAGCCACTCGTCCTTTGCTTCACCGCCGCATGCGGGACATTAAATTTCTAATCACAAAAAAGAGATGTCTTTAGTTTTACGATCTTTAGCTGAAATTTACTAATTGAAAACATATTTCGTATCACATGTCTGGTTTTATAGAAAATCTGTGATGTCCCGTTTTCATAATAGTGAACCGTACCTTTAAATACTTATTTGGTTGTAGATGGTGTCTCTCGTAACTGGACTCCATCTTGGCCGCATTACTTCATACTATTTGTAGGGTTGTCACATTTGTGCGTTGTTCCTTCTAGGACATTTTTGAACATCTGGTAAAACGGGTAGTCTGATTTATAAGCTTTCGGAATCTCTAATTATTGGATTATATTTTAAGGTTTCTCTATTCTAGGTCTTTTTCGAGACTGTTGGTTTACCATATCTGTTTTCGTGCAATACATTTTGGATTGGCTTGCTTGACCGTTACTTTTTGCCTTAATTCTGGTTATACGACCGCGATAATTTTGCTGTTTGTCAACGGTGCGCGCGATACAAGAATTATTTATATCTGTGCTGGTGAATGATCGGCGCTGGAATACTTTTGCGGATTGTTGATAATCGGCACCAACGTAAGCATATTCCACAACTATATAGTTTTAACCATGTTACGATAAGGATTCCAAAATATATACTTTATTGATATCAAACCGCTTGCTATCCATTTTTAACAGCTCACCTCATAAGGTATGGTAAAAAAAATAAATTTTGTTTCTAGATGAGCCCATTCTTAACTAAAACTTTCTTCAGAATGAGGATAAATTTTAAATATTTTATGTATTTGTGTAATGGCTAAATAATTTCTAAAGCTTGTTTTCGCAGATTGTTTTTAGACCTTACTTAAAGTAACTTGTTTTCTGCAGTCCGTTTTGTTACGTGTTTTTATAAATGGGCCGTTCACATAACAGTATAATAGCCAAATCATAGTTTTAGGGTTTCGATAGGCTTGAAATTAAAATCGAAATTTCTTCCAAAATTTTTAACCGAATTCGAGCGGATCGAGACTTAGGGCGTTATTGGACATTAGTAGTGCCGAATTGCGGTCGACATTCAAAAATACACGGTCAACCCACCAAACATCCCCATGGTAACGTAGTCGATAATAAAGCAAACGGGCCGAGAGGTGATATATAATAATCGATTAAAGAGCATACGACAGTCCCTTGACAACGGAGTATACTACTAAGATTAGGTGTTCTTTCCGCTGAACGCGCTACCAGAAGGAGCGTTATTATTTGGTTTCATCCCTAAAGCCTGAAGCCGAGATGAAATGTATTGCACGAAACAGATTGGTAAAAATCTAAGAGTCTCAAAAAGACCTAGAATAGAGAAACTTAACATGTAATCCAATTTAGAGTTATACTCAACTACCCGTTTTACCAGATGTTCAAAAATGTCCTAGAAGGAACAACGCACAAATGTGACGAACCTACAAATCATCTGAAGCATGCGGCCAAGATCAAGTACCAATTACGAAGACACCATCCGAACAGAAAATAAAGTATTTAAAGGTACGGTTCACTATATTATGAAAACGAACATTAGCAGATTTTTATAAAACCAGACATGTGATACGAAATATGTTTTCAATTCATAAATTTCAGCTAAAGATCGTAAAACTAAAAACATACTCTTTGTGATTAGAAATTTAATGTCCCGCATGCGGCGGTGAAGCAAAGGACGAGTGGCTTAGTAAGTCACATATATATGCTTTGTGCTTATTATATATGCTATCCTAAATCCTGAAATATAAGAGCCACCAAACTATTTGAAATTCCGTAGGAAACATTATTCGGCAAAGAATTTTAGAAATTGCGATAAAATCATCCAACATTAAGTGAAATTTTCCGACGTGACACTTTTGTCACACGTTTGGCAGCTAGTTGTCAATGAAAATGCTCAAGATTTATTAAACGCGCATGGGGACTTGCCTGGTTGGATTGAATAATTTACTAAGTGTCCCACGAAACACTCCATGGTAACGTAGTCGATAATAAAGCAAACGGGCTTCAAATACAAGAGGTGATATAATAATCGATTAAAGAGCATACGACATTTCCTTTCAACAACGGAGTATCTCATTAGTGTCTTCAGCTAAACACACTACCAGAAGGAGCATTCTTATTTGTTTCATCCTAAAGCCTTGAAATCATTAATGAAATCATTCGTAAAATATTGCATTAACATGTTTGTTATAACACTATTTTAGAGCCGAGTCCTTACAGGCCACATGTACAGTGATACAGGACAAACGTAACAAATCGACTCGCAAACATGGCGCATTCAACAAAGTGTAATATATATAGGAATTTTCTTGTTTATGCACTACACCCTGAGTGCCTATACAAAACTGACAGAATCATCGTTGCCAGCGAAAAAAAATACCGTTAATTAACTACATTGACCTCTATTTAACAGCCTATGCAAGATGCAGATCGCTTAATGTCGAGAAAGTAAGCTTTGAGTTTTGGGCCGACAAAAATAGCATACATTTCATTAAGTTGGAAAGAGCTACATGGGTTTCCCTACAAGAGTTACAGCGCTAGCGAGTCTTCATATTGAACACCAACATGATTTTTGGACCGAAGGGTTATCCTGTCGCCAGAATGGAATCCCAGCCTCAGTCGCAATAGCAGCGTGCTCATCATTCCCTAGCCTGCACATAGCCTGGCAGCTGGAGAGAATCTGGCCAGGCTTAGATTGGGGCGAAATTTAATTAATTTTAACCTTTCCATTTTTTTTTTACATTCACTGAACTGCTGATTCTAATATTAAAAGCACTGCTTCCTAAAGGGAAAATGGTACTAATGTTCAAGACGGTAGCTTCAGATATATACAGTTTTTAATAGAACTGAAAGGCTTAAGCTTAAAACCAACAAAAATCTGCCCAAAATATTGCAGCATTATTTTTGAGACTTGATCGCGTTGGAGGCAAGGTTAAGCTTAAACAATTTATTCGTGCAACAACTCGAATGTATCATATCTCTTACCGATTTGTTAAAATATGTACAATCCACGAAGAATCAAGAAGTAAAAATATATCAACTTCCAATTCACGAAACGGAGAATAAATTTCGTCTGAGCATCAGGTATCGTGTCGTGATAATTGTAGAATAACAAGGTTCCCGGAAAACAAATCCAGGAGCGCGGTCCAAATAATTCGATGTAGATTGCGTTTGCAGTGAAGTGCGCAAATGTTTAGCTCACTCAAAACAAGCAATAGCAGTACCGTCAGCGACCAGGTTAGTCGCTATACAATAATTGCCAGGTATAAATGATTTAGTTTAGTCTTAAATTTTTTTGTACCTGCAGATTAATAAAACAAAATTATCGACATTAAGTAGTTAAGAGCACTTTCAGCCGCACATTGTTAGCAATTTAGAAGTTTTTTTTTTGTTCTTCGAGTTCTTTTTAAGCCACAAGTGCATCCAGTGTAGAAACATTCATGATACACAAAAGGGATAACATGAGTCCCAAGGATAAGGACAAAGGCTTTATGATACAGGAAAAACTTCGTACCTACAACATCTATACCATCTGTGCTTAATGCAGTCTATCACACACCCCTAGCTGCTGGATGATACACTAAGGGGCGCCAAAAACGAACTGGTGAGCTCAAGACTCTATCAATCGTTCAAAGCTACACCCTAGTAGGGATTTCGCAACAGTGCAAAAAAAAAAAAGCCTAGGTCGGGGGATCGGGGGACAGCATGGCATGCATTACGATTTGGCCGCCCAGGGCTACCCAGGCCCACACTTATTTTGTGGAAGCTTCAAAAACTATCTTGATGTAATAATCAGCTCATTGTGACACTGTTCATACGTACGCGGAATAATTAGAATACAACTAAAATTTTTAGAAATGACTATGAAATGCGAGGCTGAATAGAAACTGCAGTGCTCCGCACGTTTCACTTCGCCGACTGTGAAGACATATGTTTTACAGCAAACCTGCGTATATAAGCTATACTGTAAAGCAACGATAATAAGGAATAGCATGTAAACGCTCCCAACAGCCTGAATGCCTGGTTCTTAGCAATCAATATCTAAACAAAGCCGTGCCCCTGTTATGCTTCACACGATAAACCAACAGTCGACTAGTTTATGTTTCACCTACCAATGACAGCATCACTCAAGTTCATGGCTACCATCAAAACCACAACAGAAGACTATCATTCGGAATGTGGTGCTATTCACTCAGTTCGTGGCGTTCATACCCACCACCACACGCTACAGTACTGTGACATGCCTTCATGGTGTATCATTCAAAATACTGCCAGCAAAGTGAATTTTTTTCTATGATTTCAACTTCAAAAAAATAGGCAAACAGCCAACCGACAACAGCCGCACCCACCAATATATCTCCTAACACATTAAGATCCAGCGAAATAGAACTGACAACTCGGACTGCAATGCTGTTCATATGTGGAGTTCTCAGTATGCAACCGACTCCAGCGGTACAAAGTAATACTTAGAATTCATGTGTGGAAAAGACAACAGGAAAACATTACTTATCTTCAGACTAATGGTCTAATATTTTAAAACTTCCCACTGGAATCTCTTTAAAAGGGAGGGGAAAAAGCCTTTACAAGAATTGTTTTTGGTAAAAGATTTTTACCTTTTAGAATCATTGGTCGTCCACGAAGAGTTAGCGTTCCTATAAACATCACAGGAATACATCAGTGTGTACAAAACGAAACAGTTAAGATATGGAGTCTTTAAAAATTTGTTTCATTCAATGTCAAGCCTCGACGCTCCTCTTATGATGAACTTTAATCATAAAACGACACAGCCTAGTATTTAAAAGGTGTTAAAATTCTACAACTGCAACGCTTCTAGTACCACGATTATGTCAATAAGAAACCAAGAGAAAACCCTCATATAGGCCTCATGGTCTTGTCTCAAATCCTCAAACTGAAATTTGAAAAGAAAAAAATTGAAGAACCTTCATGTTAACAAAACAACATAATAAAAAGTTTTCCATTTTAAGTCACTGCAAACTGCATACGTGAATTGACAAACAAGCAATACGTAATCTAAACGAACAATATGTACATATAGTACGTATTTACACAGTAAAAAAAGAATAAGATTACAAACAAAGAATGTTGCCTCTTACTTAAAAATTATCTCTGAATTTTGCCTAAATTATATATTTAACGAAGAACGATTGAAAAAAATTTGAGGAACATTCTTATCTGAATAAATAATATACAGCTGAATTGAAACAAATCGTAAACTTGGTAAAAATATGGAAAACCACCAAACCACGCAAAAATAAATAATACCCAATAAACAAATAAATCCGCCACAACTATAATAATAACCTAATATTCTCTAGCTGCATAAATAATAATTTGTTATATAATCTTTATTTTGAAAAGCAAGGCCGCATGTTTGCCTAACAATTAAAGAGAACAAGCATCGATAAAGATATAAAATGAAAGTAATAAACTGTTGCGCCAAAGTTATTGCCTAAGAATTAATTATAATTATAAATGAAATATATAATAAACTGTACGATTTGAGAGCAAAACAGCAATTTTCGAAAATTGTTTTAAACTCGTCATCTACCATTACACAAACGGCCACGTGAAACCAAATCTTAAAATCATAGTTTATCCTAGATAAGCAACAGTTGATTCTGTGGGGTACAGGTGGACATTTTGGCCCATGAACCGGGCCGATTTGAGAACGCCTCGAATCAACTTTAAAGGGACATATTATGCAGATAACATGCTAAAGCTTGGCTTGTAACCCAATTTTTTGGCTTAACCTAAGAGGTCCGTCATTAATTGTCCTGCCGTTGAGCTGTGGTAGAATGAAGATGCGCACTTGAAGATCCGCCCTAAAATTTGTTTTAGCTCGTACTTATTTAAAAGTATAATTAGGACCCAAAATTCTTACAAGACTTGGCTTGGTACCACATAATTACCTTAAAATTAGGCTAGATTCTGCTGTTTATATTTGAGGTCATATTCTAAAGTAAAGTACAAATATAATAAACTTAACTTTTCAACATCCAAAAATGAGGCTATGACTTGTATCTAAGACTAAGCTCTAAGCATAACTTTGACCCATCTAAGCAGTGTAAGGGCAAGTAAACCTCATCTAGCTAATGTGATGATAAAAGGTTAACCAAATGTTACTCTTTGCAGTATTAAGCGCGACTAAACTATAAAACTAAAAGTGACCCCGCTAACCATGCTATTTTGCAATTCCCGATGTCGAACCCACATCCATTGTTACGGAAAAAATGGGATATTTGATTCGATCCACTGCTAGCGCAGAGTTAAAGGTTTTCATGCGGATTATGACAATTCCGTAACATTTCATAGCGTCGCAACCGGATTCGGCTGTGTTGCGAACAATTTTAATGCAACTATGACGTCATAAAGGAGACGGTTAAATTATTTATTAATTACTGTTCGCGAACAATTCCCTTGTTAATACATATCCAACAAAATTCTGTTTGCGAACATATTTGATATTCGCGAATAAAAAATAGCATTTTTGACCGACAAGAAAATGTTCGATGATGAAAATTTTTACATAAAAACAAAATAGGATGGTGAGCGGCGTCATTTTAGGTTTGGTCGCGCATTAGGCAGATCTCAAACGAAAGAAGAGTTAGACTATACTTAGAGGAATTAGAACCACAATTTAAGGACTGACTGACCACGCTGGTATTAATATTTGACCCCACGTTGTCTGGCGGACCTACCCCGATTTTGAACGAGTTCAGCCGAAACGTTTCTGCCGTTATCATCTGCACAATCGGAGTGCCACAAATGAATGGCTAAAGCTGAGCAGTGCGGGAAACTTATTTTTTTCTTACAAAAAAACATTTAGCAATTTTTACAGCTGAAAGATCAACTTTTGCTGCAACTCTCACAAAATATCAAGCTGAATTATTATATGAAGACCCGAAAACCTCCATTTACATTTGTTATAGATTGCGACCGTATTTTAGTGACTTACTGAGACCTAAACCTGTATTAATACTTTTGACGGTTGATGGTAAGAAATTTTAAAGAAATGGCCGCCATGATTATAGGCAACGTTTCAGACCGCAAAGCTGACATACCTGATTTTTGTTGCGAAAAAAGTGTTCGATGTACTTAGAGATCATTGTTTGACTGATGGAAAATAAATATATATACACGTAAATTATTAACAAAAAATATATTAACAAACTATTTATAGAGATAAAATATATATTATTTATGTAGAACTAATAAAATATTAATTAATAAAACGAATGGAATGTCCGTAGATTCAAACCGTAAATCCCAAATCCGTACTACATAACGTCCCTTTGTCATTACTGTGCGCAGAGAGACATTTTAATTCTTTGAAGTATAACTATAAAAACTCGAAAGTATATCGTTTCACTTTTAATCAAACTTTTAACTTTAACATCGTATGGTATAAAATTTCACTTCTATGACTTTATGACAACAAATAATATGCTGGTTTAGCATGGTTATAATGCTTGAATGAAACCTGATAAAGAGAAGCGATGGTGAATATGTGTTCAAACATTGTAGCACCATATAACCTAAATGTTCAGAACGCTATAGCTGTATAGCCGAAATTGTCGTATCATAGCTTATATCATAGTTACCTACGGTCCGCCGACGTAAGGGGATAGATGGTCCCGGGGGGGTGTTAGTTCATGAATTTTTTTAGAACTCAAACATTTTCCCCCAATATTCGCCGATTTACGAATAACTATTTCCCTATTTCTGCCACTTTTACCCTAATTTGTGGCACTTTGCACCTTAATTTTGTCAATTTTTATTAAAATTTTGCGGAGGAAAATAAGTCTGGCTTGACGGTGGGGAAGAGGTGGGGGGCGACCCTTACATGTGTAACCCCTTACCCCCATATCGACGCTTATGGCTTATGCATAATACTTTATTTTGCATCTCGTACACCAAGCAGAGTTTTTTGACGCAAAAAAATTATTATATATCACTCTACGAAAAAACTATACTTAATACAACTAGACATTAAAAGGAAAATTTGACATGATCCCCGAAGACACTAATCTAAATTGACAATAGGTACTAAGCAAAAGGGTCCGCACTTCCAAAATCCCGGGGACGCCGCGCGTGACAATTTTTCAAACGTTTATGTGGGTATTTGCCGCTATCAGAAGTATGTCAGTATCTTCCAAATCAGTTTATTCCAAATATAACTGCACCAGTTGGTCATTTTTCATTTGCCAGCAATAGCATCGGTAATTCGACATTAACTAGATGTATCTGCTTTTTTGAACGGACTGGTAATCTCGCCCTAATCAGATAGGCTACGACAATTATTCCAAATGTAACTGCGCCAGTTGGTCATTTTTCATTTGCGAGCAATAGCAGCGCTCATTCGACATTAACTAGATGTATCTGCTCTTTTGAACGGACTGGTCATCGTCGCCCTAATCAGATAGGCTAAGACAGTTATTCCAAATGTAACTGAGCCAGTTGGTCATTTTTCATTTGCCAGCAATAGCAGCGCTAATTCGACATTAACTAGATGTATCTGCTCTTTTGAACGGACTGGTCATCGTCGCCCTAATCAGATAGGCTAAGACAGTTATTCCAAATGTAACTGCGCCAGTTGGTCATTTTTCATTTGCCAGCAATTCGACAGCAATTTGCAGGGCTAATTCGACATTAACTAGATGTTTACGACGTTTGTGTATATCAAGGATCATACATACTCATAAGGTGAAAAGGGATTATCCTCCATGAGGCACCGGATCCACTCTCTTCCTCGATGCGAGGTGCCCACTGCCCCACCGCCTTCCCAGAACAACCACCCGGCTAAAACCCCTGTCTATCGGGGTCTCATAGCTTAAATATATACCTATCATGAAACATATGCAAGGTAACACACCTTCCACCAAATGATATTGGTAAAAACATGCAAACGCCAAAATATAAATATATATTATATTGGTGCTATGTTCGTACGCATAAAAAGTGTTACAGCTTTAATTTCTGAAATGATAAACATTTTAAGCATCATTGTTAAATACATCAGCAGTGTTTCCAGGATGCGCAGACAAAACCGAAGCATACCTTCCAATATTGGGATCGGACAGTGTTGCCGGCGATGAATTTCACTGGTGGGGTTTAATGCATTCTGGGTGTTAACTCAACATAATCATCTGACGGTTGCCATTTGGAAAAAATTTGCTAGAATTGAAAACTTAGGTGGAAGGGGTAGTTACGACACCAGTGCCTCTCGTTCCGGCGCTACTGGAGTGCCTGATGGGTGGTGCTTGTCTAAACCCAGCTTCCAATGCTCTTCTGCAAGCTTATATTGTACATGGACTCAGCACTCACTGCATGAAAATTATACACAGTAGGGTATCCCATACACGAAGCAAAACACTCCAATGAAAACAGCAAAAATACTCAATTCACTTGTCTGACTTTTTACAGGGCATGTTCCTATGCACAGAATCTAAGTTTTACAGACAATATCTTAAAATTAAATAACAAACTTTTCAATTTAGAACAGAGTATTCAAACATGACGTATGGTTCTGAGTTCAAAAGTGGGGTACAGACGTAAGACGAGGCTTTGAAAAAAAGATTTAGCATTTTTCCGACCACGTTTTTCAAGAATAACACAATATCGTTCAATCAAAACTCTGCGGGTTTAAAGATAGCTCAACACAGTTTGTATTTGGATTCTAATGTTGACCTTCGTTCGTACTAAAATACCACAAAAGTGACCTATGGCGGTTCCACCATTTTTTGGTAACACATTTTCAAAAATGTAATTCGACACACTAGTCAAAATGCAACGTGGTCCAACTTTTTTGAATGCCCAACATGACTGCTTAATACTTGGCGACTCCTCTACGTTGCAAAATAAACACTGTCTTATATCTAACATTGCACGTGCAATGCCAGAGATACCATGAGGAAATTGATAGTGATATTCAAGTTATACAATTATTATTAAAAAAATTAAATCTCAATTTTCCATATGATTACATTCCATATCCATATTGGAGCGGCCCTTACATTCATTCTTTGGCGTACCTGAAAAGGGGCGACCCTGATCTCGAAGAGATCTCTTTTGGGGGTAAGAGATGATTGGGGGTCCAGAGACTATGGGGGCTATACTGAAAAGATGGTGGGCCCCTTCTCTGATTTTCCCCCTCAGCCCAATCAGGGCCTATTCTTTTAAAAATCTAATAATTGCCCTTAATAGTCTAAATATATTATTTAGACTATTTTATGATATAAATTTTACTGTCACAGCTGTAACAGAACCCACAGAAAATATTTAATTTAATCCTTTAAGTCCGGAATTAATTTAAATTTCGAGTATCGCCGAACAATAATTGGTCGCCGTGAGGTATCCATACCTGAACGCTAGGGTGAAAGTCACGGTTTAATAACGATTGAACTATCTCGGAGCTATTGCTCGGATCATTAAGGCTCCCAACAAAGTGAGCAACAATAACACGCGTACAGTCGTGCAGTATTCGTTGAATTTAATTAGTACATGTTTAAACGTAATTTGTTGTTATTGAATAACTGTAGGAGATATTATAGGGTTAAATGAAATGATATTTTCCAAAGTTTCCGCCGTAGAAAAGCCATAAAGTAAAATTCAAAATAAATAAATAAAGTAGCGCATTTAGCATCGCCGTAAGGGGTCCGTGATTAGGCATTTACTCAGGCCCAGGAACCAAGCTTTACCCTCGTTTTAACCGCCTTTAAAACTTAAAAATAAAACTGGGGGAGGTTTGCACCTGACATACGTTTCCTTCTCCTCTCGTGCATTCACTAGGCCAATGGGGCGTGGGTGCGGCCTCCCATGTGTCCACGTCTGAATAATTATATACATATATTTTAACAGCAGTCTAGATAGCGGTAAAATTAACAGAAAAATATGATATAACAACATCGTCATATACATATTGAATTGTTCAGAACGGAACCAAGCAAACGAGCGGAAAAACCAGATTTGCCTATCAGATAGCGAAAACATACAACGACAAAATGCTGGTTGCGCTGCTACGTTGTTGTTTGTCAACAGCGCCGCTATTACGAGCGCAGTGGGCGCGTTGGTATACGCCATGACTCACTACTTCCTGTATGACTAAAGACACCGCACGATTCAAATAAAATATAAATGACAGAGTCATTTATAAAATATAGCTCGCCTACGTTGGTACTGTATGATACCGTTTTTACCTTTTTCGCTTGAGTGGCATATTTTTTTAAACATGACCCATGATGGGTCTGACATACCGGTTTGAAATAAAAATTGTAGCGCGTCGTGTACCCAGCGGACATGTTATAACAGACAGAAAGTATTTACCACTGGGCGACTGCCCTAAGTGTATGCAGATATTAATTGAGCAATGAAGCTATTATCTCTTTTCGAGCTTTACGGTAAATTGTAACAGCCCGAAATTTTAGGGCTTTTAACAGGATATCTAAGACGGAGAAAATATTCAAAGTAGGGTCAAAAAAGAGAAAAAATGGATGCGATGGGCGATCGGATACCGGTGGAGCGTGATTCCGGTATTATATTGTGTACATTCATTGTTGTTATAAAATAAAAGTTATATCTCGATTGTTGCATCATCACGCTCTACCTGCCTAGCATGCGCGGGCATGATCATTTTCGTATGGGATATAACACAATAAGGACCTAAACTGCAGTATCCGGTCGGCCCTAACTAAATTTGATAGTGTTCTTGTACTAATAATGTATTGTGGGAAGAGGCTACGCACCCGGATGGAGCGTTGATAAGGACCAAGACTTCATCGCCTTTGCTTTCGTTTTCATTGATCTGTTGCCTTAAGGTTGATCCCGGTGCGTACGCCTGATACTGATCTGATGATAAAAATAATTGATATGTGCATAAAAGAGAAGAATTTTATTTCATTCAGTATCGTGAAAGGGTGTAGTACCGCGTGTCCGGATGGGTCGGGGCAGAGTGCACAATTTTAAACGAAATTCTAACGGGGACTTTTCGTTGCAGTTCGGATCTCGAGGACCCATCCTGGCATGCGGTTGTGCAATAACTGAATCAAGGAGTAAAGTGAGAAATCAAATTTATGGGAAAGAAAAGGTGACAAAATTTTTCTGCAACATCATTTTTATAGGGTCTTTTAAAAGCAAAATTTTTTATAGATTCGGACACTTAAGGCTAGGTAGACTTATAACGTTACCGAGAGAGTCCCCCAAGGTTTCAAAATCATCCGTTCGGGTCAACTTATTCCCCACCAGTCAGCACTTAGGGACCCTTAACCAGGCGTTTAAACACCCAATTTTCGAAGACTTGCATCTTAACAGAAATAACTAAAACTCCCCAATTTTGCAAGGTCAGTACCTCCACGGGGTCTTACCCTATCTATTTCATCGAAAACCGGGGCCACTCAGCTTTACCGGTCCGCACAGGACCCTGATAACCCTCTCGGGACAGTAAATTTTGTTAAGTTTTGCACACAAAACGGCGTCTAACAGGCCACCTATTGGTTTTACATACAAAATTTTATTTTCATCAGTAGGCGACCAGTCAGGGCATGAACCTGGTCCCGCCTCCGGTCGCCTACTGTTTTCCGTTAACGCGCAATCATCAAAAATATGCTCGCAGCTTGATACAATTCCGGCGCCCTGGGCGCTCGTATATTTTTGCTCTTCAACTTTGCCGCGCCGACCAGCGCGAGGTTCCGCTTGGTTGGCAGTCGCCGGCCACATTACAGCTAAAATTGTTATTGCCGACACTGTTGCTTTTAACCGCCCAGCAGTGACCAGTGTTGCTCATCGTATGTCGCTCACAGTCGCCTCAATACGTGTTGTTTTCATTTTCTGTCACAGCGTTTGCTTGTTATAGCTTTAAATGCTTAGAGTTGCCTGTAAATAATGTTTCAAAATTTGTAGGGCTTGGTAGCAGTGCAGATTCGGCGGACGTCAAAGGGCTAAAAAAGGGGGAGTAGCTCGAGTATAAAAAGGAAAGACCCAATGCAGCATTGGAACCAGTCGAGTAGAAAGGCCGCAGAGTACGCAGTTTTCGTTGCTCGTGGCGGTTGTCGCCCGGGCAGTTTGTTTAATTTCTTCGTTTTGCGTTTTCGTCTTTTCGCTTGTAGTTTTGCCCAGGAGGGTCTCGCTGTGTAGCACAGGGCAGAGGTCCTCCTGGTGCGGTTTTCAAGGCTTTCAAATTTTCACGAGAGCGAGCTGCCTTTGCGGATGTTGGCGCGTCCGACGGAAATGCTCCGCGCACCCGTAAATGCAGCTCCACCAAAATCAGAAAAAATTGCACGCTAAAATGGTTCACAAACTTTTAAATCTCGACTGGTTCCCCGCTCGCCGGCTCACCATTTTTAGCTTTAGACCTGGGGGGCGAACATTTTAGTGATGTGAAAAGCAGCGCGGTTATAGGAATAAGAAGTACACACGGAGAAGGGCGAGGACATAGGGACACGGGAGGGGTAAGGCTTTACAATCAGATGTTCTAGAGAAAACTAGTACAAGCGTGCTGACCTGGAGGCAGCCGCTAAGGCAGATGTTAAGTGAGTATCAGTAAGGATCCGTGCTAGGCTACTCCGTCAAAATTTCGAGCAATTGGTCCCTGAGCGTTTCATTTAACCACTCGCTGATAAGTCGTTTCAAAACCAGTCTTCCAGACCGTTTAGACACGGTGGAGACTATAATAATTTACATCAAACAGTTTAAGACCCAGCAGCAAATTGGCACTATAAAACTTTTCCGATTTTTCAACGCCCTACCAAAGACAATGGAGCTTCTTTTGACTCGTGCTCCACCAGTGCTCGCTTTCGAATTAGCAGCTTGAGTCGAGTCTAAGTTATAGGAAAGTCCACGAGAAAAACTCCAGGTCACACGACTTAAAGACCCAGTTATGGGGGAGCCGAGCAAGTGGTCCGCTCGGGACGAACGCAGTCATTTGCACGCTGAGAATTAATCAAAAGTACATAAAGAACGGCACCCCTGACGCTAGTTTTGAAATTCGAGATCCTGCCCTGAGCCTTGTTTTATCTGTCAAATTTTAATCTACTAGCCTCAAAACGGACGGGTCTCATGCCGTGGAGAAACGGTAGAGCACTCCGTCGCGCACTTTTAACAATAGAATAACTATCGTTGGGTCGATGCGGCTGCTCCATAGGAGGTGACGTATCAGGACCCTTCGTGCGTTATCTTCCACACTTTTCATGGCTTTGGTAAACTTATTGTTCTAACCAAACAGGGGTATCCGAAGTTTTTAGAACTTAAATCACACAGCCTTTTTGATTCTCAAATTAAGCATTTTGCTGAGGGACGCGGCACCAGGCATCGTATTAATGCTTACAAATGACTGCGGACCTTTACATAAATCGAAGACACTCGGAGGAGTAAACCAATAAACTATGAAGTGAGACGGAGTCAGCTGCGATGCATAGCTGAGTTGAATTTTAAGTAAATTCTCGTGATCGCACCCGTTGGTCGAGCGACGGCCCTGAGAAGGATACAAAATAACTGTCCCCCAAGCTTTTCATTGAAATAAAATTATTGGCGCAGACCCACAACCCGTGTAGACACGGCGGGTTTCCGTATAGCGCCCTGTCTTCATGTCAAATTATAAATTCAAAATCTTTACAAAGCCAAAGCCACCAATGTTCGGGAGACGCGGAAGCGCCTTCCCCTTTTGACAAAGACCCGCGTTTTATCTGCCCCCGGCGCAGCCGGATTTCTATTACAAAATTTCAGTGCGAATAGTCGGCAGCTGACATGCGGACTCAGTAAAAAGACCCTCGCGTGAAACGAGCATGGAACAGAGAGAGAGAGAGAGCCAGACGACAAGAGTGCGCCGAACAGTTGATGGCCTAGTGTGGTTTTTAAATGTAGTCGACGAGTAGTCGGCGACGGAATGAGCATAGGTATATTGGTAAGAGAACATCGCGAGCTCTAAGGGGCATAACTTGTAGGGGCACTGAAGTGATTTTTCATAATTCCCATCGTAGGGTCACAACTATTGGAATTCACATCACCATGTTGACATGTATATACATATAGGGTGCACTGCGAGGTACCCACATAATTTTGTTGTATAAATACCATGTCTATTTTGAAATGTAATAAATGGTGGCCAACTCAATAAAGTGTTAGAGTGTCGATTTCATGCATAGCGATACGTTTTACTAGTGTTGACCTAGTAAGCCTCCTAGGGTGAGGGTTGAAAACGACCTCTCAGGACTAACCTTTAACTCATTAGGTCTAATTGTGACTAGGCCCAGTGCAACTTATCTAAATTGGCTAAGAACTTTCGCGAACCGTTTAGGCGTCGCCGCAGCTGTGAACGGCAGGACCAACGTCTAGCTCAACTTCCAAATTCATAGGTAGGCTTGTTTAGCAGTTGGTGCCTGGCTTTAGTCAAATTTTATTCACACAAGATCAGGGCCCTGGGATCAGACTCCAGGCGGTCCCTCTAGTTAAAATGTCAACAGGAAATTCCTTACCGAACTAATGATATTTATCGTCGGAGCGGGGCTCACGTGTAACAGATCAAAACCGGAAAACTCACCGCCATCAAGGATCCAAGATTTGGATAAAATAAGGGAAAGACGGGTCAGCCTTATTACCTGTGAGCAGGCTTTACGGTTGACCCTCCCTCAGGGGCACCTCCATACCGCTAGATACGTGGGCCAATATAGGGGCAAGCCCGAACAACCTGGTTAACCCGCAGGCGGCCTGCTAAGCTAAGCGGTTCCCTTAGGTCCTCCAACAGATCACCGGGGAGTCGTGGAAGCCGGGGTTGTCCGGGCACCACACCAAAGAAAATGGTGGTGCATCTGGGATCCCTAAGGGCCAGAACTGGTCCTAGTACAAATATCAACATGGGTAGGCATAGTATAAGGTCAATATTAACATACAGGGCATGTTTTAAAATGCCCATTGACGACAAGAAGTTATTCGAAGCGAACAGCTAGCTACCACAAAATAGAAATCTAGCAAAATGTGATTGTTTCCTTTATTACTGAATAAACATATCCTAAGATAGATTATCCTGTTACCTAGCTGCAATATACAGAAATAGAACAAAATGTTTAATGCAACACCTATTACACTCGAGAACCAATTGACGGAATTTCATCAATTTTTTACCATTAATTGCGATCATATGGCACATACATCGAATGGCACATACAAGGAAAATTATTTGCCTGTATCTCCTTTTGTTTGCGAGCAGGGTTGAACAAAGCCTTTATTTCAGGCGAAAATCAGTTCAGATTAAGATGTTAGCGTCTATTGCTTAGTAAGGGCAAACATAAGGCGTAAAATTTTCCCAATGTATGTGGTATACACCAACATAGCTGTAATAATGATATAAACCGAATAAAACATTGCCAAAATTCTACATTTTGGGCCAGCACCTTGTCAGCTGAGTTGCTGCTATAAGAACGGCATGGGCTGCATTTTATTTCCGCTCTTCAGGGTTGCTTGAGCCCACAAACTTGGGATTAGTTGGTACAATTTGGTTCGAACATACATAACACATGCGCCATTAGATAGAAAGTTTGCAAAATAGGCAACAACCTCTCTGCCAGGGAAACTCTTTATTTTGAGAAATTTGGTGTAATTTATATGGTATCAAATATTACTTGGTAAAGGTTGCTTCAGTTAAAATAAGTACAGTATATGTGTTATATGTTGTTGACTTGGTAATGGTTCATCCCTTTAAAGAGGAATTACTCAGTTAAAGCCTATATTTTAAATCCAAAATTAAACATATTTTGTCTTTTAACTTTTCATAGAATCAATCTATATGCCAGAAAATATAGTTCGGCTACTGCATGCTTCTAAACCGATAAATTGCTCGCAAAAAACAGGTAATAAATTGTTCACCAATTCTCGTATTTGTCGTTAATTTCATATAACAAGGCACTGAATTTTACAGTCATACTTAGACGACTATCGCAAATAATTATAAATTAAGTTACATTGCTAACCCAACGTTGTCAGCGCCGGCATCTAGTTTGTACTGTATCGGCCATTATTTTTACAATAGAATAAATAGGTCATTGCTTCTTACGTATGACAATGTAGTAGAATTGGCATTGGTATGCATCAAAATGTGGGGTTGGGAGCAAAATCCGTTTATGCTACAATTTCAGTGGTCCTCTACATTTGTGCAGATTTCATTCCGGGTCACAGCAACAGAGAGAGCGAGGGAGTAAATTCACCGTCATTACTTAAAGACATGGTGTAGACCTGATATTATGAATAATTACAACGAGTGAAAGAAATCTACAACTTTCCTAATCAAGTATGGTTTTTTATCCATATTCTGATGAATGACGTAATAAACTGCATTCCAAATTTCGTAGATTTAGTCTTCACTACCCCCTTTCCGCGGGACTCGAAACCCTACTCTTTGATTATACTGGTTATTTTAAAATTTGAAAGATTCATTTTATACGCTTTCAAAATGATTCATTGAATGTGAGGACGTGTCTCCAACTGAAGGCACATTTGTTATTAAATTTCAAGTTTAGAGTTCTAAAAATCATAGCAAATTTCAACCAATGCTCAGTGTCAAAAGCCTTTAAACTGGAATTTTTATCACTCGTTACGCTGACTGTCTCGCTTTACCAACCAATATGATTTTTCGATTAACAAAGTTTGATTTGATAATTTAATTTAAAATGTAATTACTTGAAGGCGACGGCCGTTTGCCGCCAAGCCTCTGACCACTTTTTGTGGGAATAAAACTTTGAAGACGTGTCAACTTTAGGGGCCGAACATTATATCGTTACAAAAAGAACCTCTTAAAGTGGAGGTTTGGCGATGAGCAGTCCCTCAAGGTAGGCTCAGTATACAGCTAATGTAGGGACTTGAGCTAAGGCATAGGCTTAGTATATCGATAACGGTATAGTATGCATTTCACTTCAGCTCCTAAAAATTACATTGGCCAAACCTTGCATACAAAAAAATGTGATTTAGTGATACTAAAATTTAGCGTTGATAGATAGATGTAAAAAGTTATCAATTCTTTGTATAATTTTATATGTGTTTATGTAAACATAAGCGGATTTATGCATGTACAACATAACATACGTATTGTGCATAAAATAAAATCAACTGAAAACATGAATAAATTGAAAGCCATTGTATACAATCTCGATATCCAAAAGAAACTACGAGAAAAGCTATTTATTCGCTCTGTATGAACCTGCATCTAAAGCAGTTGGGAAACCCATGCGAGTCTCAAATAATTTATGTTTATAGAAATTCAAAAAGCAAAATTACTATATAAATCGAACGAATTGAAGCCATCTGTTGCCGTCACGAAATGAAGCCAAACACCAATGCTAAAATCGTGATAAAGTTCGTACGAGTATACAACGGACACAGCTTAATATTCCACTGGAGATTGGTTAAAGCCGTCGATTGTTTCATTGGTCGACGGCTACAACAATTATATGCTTTAAACACAAACCAGCCTAGGGCTCAGATACGATTTGACAAGTGAGGGGAAGCTTTTCGTAGATCAGCTCTAGACAAAATACATATAATGTAAAAAAGTGAGAACATAGAATGCGTAAAATGCATCATCGTTTTAATTTTTGCCTTATTAAAAGAGTATATTTTGAACAGTGGATGAGACTTGCCTTCACCCCTCCCCCACTTCAAAAAGTGGAGGACCAATCCCCCATTTCCCCGTATCATGCAAGCAGCAATATAAATTCAATTGCCAAGTGTATAAGATGGATGGAAAGTTATGATACTTAAGCCTCACCGCGTTTTACAAGCGTTGTGGGATAACGCTGTCGGCTTTTGTATCACTTTGGGACAAATTTTGAACTTCTGTCTCCCCAAGAAAATGCTGTTTCTTGAAAATCCTGCAATAAGCTGTTCCTTTTGCTAACGTTATAACGTAGGCTCGCTAGAGGCACAAGAATGTATTCGACTAATCAAACTTACGAATTTTTGCAAAATAAGCTTGCGTTAAAACAAAATTGTCTTAAAAAAGCTTAAAATAACCCCGTATATACAGTTGCTAGCGTCCTTTAACGATTGCCGTAAAATAGGGAATTAATATATAAATATATATATACTTTAAATAAAAATTAAAATGGAAAGAATATGAAATATAATTTTATAATTCAAAAACTTAATATATACTACAACTGAAATCTGTATTTATTTGAAAACAAAATGAAAAACGAAACACGATATTATATACCGGAGAATATGAGTACAGTGTTGCAATAGTAAAGAGGTAAAGTGCAATACTTAAAATAAACGGAGAGTGTATAAATCACGACGTTGATATCAAACGTTTTGTTACAAAGCAGCAAAACACGACAATATGTTACGTTCAGGCGTTTGGGAACGATTTTGAACGTGGGAAAAGGGCAAGCTAAGGTAAAAAAATTTGGGGGAAAACTAAGATAACACATCTCATGGTCAAGCTAGCGTAAAACACGTAATAAAGGTTCACTGTTAGGATGCGAAAGCTCATTCCCAAAATAAAATTATCTGCGCTTATTTTCTGGAACAGGGTCAAAACAAAAAAGCGCCCCCTCCCTACAGCATGATTTCATAGGGGAAGGAAGGTGCCCTACGATTCCAGTTCTCTGATTACATTGATTAGGGCAAGATTAAACGTTGATAAGACAACCGGCCATTAATTCGGACGCGCCAGTCGGAACGTGGGGCATAGACACAATTTGCAACGTTAAAATGACCCATGGACTGATAGCGGGTCACATTTACGTTGTTTGCCCGACATGGACCCTGGATATAACTGACGTAAGAACAGTAATTATTAACATATGTCGCTTTTACGAGATTGCACAACATCCAAACATATTATTTGTACTAGCCATTCCAGTTTAACTTTGAAAGTCTCAACAGAAAGGTATACCAATATTTTTAGGTTCATCGAAAATATATATACGTATTGATAGGTACAAATTCATTGTAACAGGAATGATGAATGTAGTTTGTTATTATCAGGAATTTTCAGAGCATGGCTTTGCTGTCTTTCCGCTGAACAACATGTTGCTATTAGATATTTGAATATTGCGTAGCCTAAACGTTGGTAATGCTTTTAAAATGACGTAATAAATATTTGAACATTACATTATAAAACATTGTCTATTTTGTTTATATTAGTTAGCCTTAGCCTTGGAAATATAAAGTGTACAATTTGTTCTAAAATCCATGTAAAGTTTATTACGATGTTGGACTTGGAAATTTATATTGACTTGACTTGACTTGAAATTTATATTGATTTGACTCTAAATTTATATTTATATTTACATTGCTTGAGGCTCATGTATTTACAGTTGACTCCAATCTCCAGAATTTTGATATGGAATAAAAGGTTGAAAACACCGCTCTGTCCAAATTCAGTGTACTTGCTTCTGACGTTGTATCTTCACAATTAAATTACCCGACGAGCTTAAAAATTCAATATATATATATAATGCTTTACATATATTAAGCACCTGTTGAACAGTCACTGTATTTGAACCTTGAACTGTTTATTTTTTATGGTTTGGATGCACTGATTGCAAAGTCTCAGTGGATCATGTATTTAGCCTTATGTTTATATCTCAACGTTCCAATGTAGCCGTATTCTGAAATGTAGCTTTTAAACCTTTAAACGATATAGAAACTGTTCCATACGTTATCCCATTCAGACATTAGAACGATATACGATAGTGATTTCTCAAAGTTCAACAACATTTAAAATATCTTTGACCTTAACATACTTAGAAATATTCGAGGCTGGTAATAATTTGTCATAAAACTGGACGGAATGGATATTTGCTGACAGCTCATCAAGCTGAGTCGACCGAGACTAAAATTTCTGATCTATCTGCAAAATTGAACACTTTCGGGCTGTGGTATTTTAGGAAAGACCTAAAATTTTATGGTACCGTCCGTATTATACATATAAATATAATAAATATATATAATCTAATCCGGTAAATTCAAAACTAAGCTTCGCTGCATATTAATAAATCCGATCAGAATAGCTGGCACATCACGTTTGGAAACATACCGAAGATCAAATTCATGGTCTGAAATTATTACCTTATCCCTAATATGCGAGGTCCGAAAACATACTGTGCTCTACCGTGCCAAATATGTGGGCTCCGTTACGATGCTAATCCGCTTTACCGTCAAAAAGGACCTCTTTGTTCCAAATCTAACAGGTAGGCTTCAAGGTATCATTCCAACTGCCCGCCTCTTTCTATTTATTACAATACTGCCAAAGTGTGCTACTTCACTCCATTGTTGTCATACTGCATTCGTATTAAATTGTAGTTATCAGTTTTGAAGACAGCAGATGAACTACAAAATCAGTAATGGGAAGGATTGATTTTGAAGATCGGCTGAAATAACAGCTTATGCATGCCTTCACAAAGTATTGTCGCAACGTTGTTTCAAAAATTTGAAATAGTTTTGATTTGATATAAGAAATTCAATTAATAGTTCAGTAATTCGGATTTTAGTTGAGCTGAATCTAAATAGTATTAATAATCGGCATCAAGAAGCTTCAAATATTACAATTCAAGGCAATTTTCTAGTTATAAATATTAAGTTAGCGCCAAAATTCCGCATAAAACCAGGCTGTGTTGTAGGTTGAAAATTTGGGTTTTAATTTATTGAGCGGAGTGAAGCGAAGCATTTTTGTTTTCGTTAGAAGGGAAAAATCGGCACCGTCCGTCCGTCCGTCCGTTGAACTCCACAATAACTACTGGGCCGATTTAAATTTTTTATTTATAAGGCCTAATATCGGGGAGGTGCAAGAAGTATAGATTTTGTCAAAATTTACTGTAGTTAACGAGTAAGTACCTCATTAAGCGTGTTAGCCTATTTTAGCAATTTCAAACAAAAATTGCTTATTTTTCAATGAATAGTTAGTGTAAACCTATTATTTTGGTGCATGTACTACATCTCGCCATGGTGATTGTGAATCTGATGTTCATTACTATTTGAGGAAGTTAAAACATGCAAATTAGTTAGTTAATTAGCTAATTACTAACTAATTATATATTAATTAGCAAATTTTTTGAAAATTTTCAAAGTGCTCAGAAATTAAAAATATATTGCGCACAGGGGTTTTCTATGTCGCTGATCACGAATATGACATTTGTGAAGCTCTAGAACTTGGCCGTATATGCTAAGTAGTTAATTACTTAATTAGCTAATTAGGTAATTTTATGTAAATTTTAAACTCACTTCAAATTTGCTAATTTTTTCGATGTCGGTGATCATGAAAATGGGGTTTTTAAAGCTCTATGATTTTACCATGAATGCTAATTAGTTAATTAAATATCTAATTATTAGATTATTTTAATTATTATTAAATGTTACTAATTAGCAAATTTTTTAGCTAGCGAGCTTTTTGTATGGTGGATTTGACATCAATTGTTTAAAACGTTATATTTACTATAAATTGATTAAATATTTATTTGAAATACATGTAAACACAAATAAGATACAAAATACTTTATTAAATATTTATTTGAAATACATGTAAACACAAATAAGATACAAAATACCTGCTACTCCGCTCACTTTTTGTAGTTTATTACATTTACTAGTTGTAACTTTAGATACAATGAATTCTGCTACAAATTAATATGATAGATCCGTATTGCAAATGAGTTCAGTTGACGACTAGCATTTAGCTCGACACTCGCTTAGCCCTATAGAAAAATTAGCGCGGAAATTTCGTTTTTAACGATCACTTTAATTAGAAAAAAGTTTAGTTCGTTTCGGACTGGCAATCTTCGTCTCGTATATATGATAAACCTATCACGTTAGGAGCTGTCTTTCCAAACCGCTCCAAACACCTGTCGCGAAATATGTTAGGAGCAATCTTTCCAAACCGCTAAAAACGTCTATCGCCAAATATGTTAGGAGCGGTCTTTCCAAACCGCTCCAAACATTTATCATGAAATATGTTAGGAGCGGTCTTTCCAAACCGCTCTAAACATCTATCAAGAAATATGTTAGGATCGATCTTTCCAAACCGTTCTAAACATCTATAGCGAAATATGTTAGGAGCAATCTTTCCAAACCGCTAATAACGTCTATCGCCAAATATGTTGGGAGCGGTCTTTCCAAACAGCTCCAAACATCTATCGCGAAATGCATGGGGCAACACGAAAACGGTGTTCCAAATCAATATACACTAGCGTTTCCTGATTCGAATTATCCGCGCTCGAGAACATGCACCCGTCGTAAATATAAACTCAAAAACGTTGTATCTTCAAACCCATATACCCGAACACTTTATAGCACCAGCCGTATTAAGTTGCCATCAGGTCATGAAAATGTCATTATTGAAGAAAAGCCACTGTCGAGAAGACTCGCAAAAACCCTCCAAATACTAAAAGTACAACCCTAAGTTTCCTCCGTAGCGTGTAAACCGAAACAGAATATAAAAATTATTCAACACTTTTATAACTAACACACTATATAATATTTTTGAGAAGAAAATGTCAGACAAAAGCGGCGATGTTATTGTTGTGACATAGTAGAACTCGTAAAAACACTAACAAACATAAATTACACAATGCGTTACTAAATAATTTCGTACGTTTTATAAAACCTTGATAACAGTTGTATTGAAACACCACAATATCCGGAAACTCAACTATAAAAAAAGTTTATTTGGACGTTGTATACTATCCACTCGATTGTCGTTTAACAGTTGTACAAAACATAATAAAAATCTAGTTAGCAAAAAACCTGTCTAAAAATATTATCACACTGTAGCGGAACGGCTAAGGCTGTTTTCACACATCAAACCTTTTGCTCCAATTTTGGTAGCAAAATTTAAATAAAATTTTCATCAAATTTTGAACTTAAATTTTGAAAGCATTTTTTGTATTTTTGGTGAATTTGAATGTGTGAACACTATACAAATTTTTCTATCATATTACTTTAGCCAATCAGGACAAACGAATAGAACTTAACATTTTTTATCTCAAATTTTGAAGTAAGATTATTTGCTATATTTTTCCTTTACAACTTACAGCCAAAAATTACTTTCAAATTTTGATCAAAAGTTGATCAAATTTTTAGCTCAAATTTTAAGCAAAATGTCTGGTGTGTGAAGCCACCTTAATATTATAACCGGAGATAGCGGGACATAAAATTGAAAGATAAGTGATCTATTTATTGTGCTGGGCCGTCTGGGCCTCATATTGTGCTTCCCGAACGCGGCCGGGTTATGAAATTTCCTACGAACGTTGACTGTCCTTCTTTGATTTCGGTGTTAATTCTAGGCCCAAAGCTTAAAGTTTAAAAAGTCTATCTAAGACCTAAGGCGTAAGACCTTTCGGAGCTACATTTTTCAGAATGCGGGTGCATTTTTCTATACGCGTTTCGATGAAAGAAATCTATTATGGCATCTAACTTCAATCAAAAGGTTTTGTGTCTAAAAACCTATTGCGTTTCAATACAGACAGGGACCGTGCTATAACTTTTAAATTTAAAATAAAGTAAAATTTACGTTTAAGGGCTAAACATCATCGTCGGGGTCACCAAAACCCGATATCAGTTATAATTTTCGAAATCACTTCGCACTTTTGGGATAATCCAAGCTGAGCTATGGCTACAAATAATAACTGTGATTCTGGACACTAGAGTCAATCTCAATGAGGTCTCCTTTTCCTGACGACTTCTGCGGGCCTGTTCCCACCGCAGGGGTTTTGCTAGATAGCGGATAAGGACAGTCGGAATCTCGTTAATCCATTCATGCGTGTCACTAATTATATAGATAACGAGGCATTTGGCTACATGGAGAGAGTCATAGTAATAATTTGAGGCGTGGGAATCGATTTAAAAATTCTTGGGTGTAATGAAAGATAGCATAGCTGTACATAAGTCCATATAAAACATGACGGATAACGGGACTTAACCCAAATTGACCTTAATAATGTTGTATATAACATAAGTTGTCAAAATAGCGTTTTTGAATTGTCTTCGTGGTAGTGTTCTCATTAGCGTAACCCTTGAGACATTAGACCTGAAGAGTAACCCTTCCAAAATCGAGGTATAACTAATAAATACAATAACGATCTTGTCGTTTGCAGTAGCAAACACTTTATAAAATACATTTTTCTGCAGTTGCGCGCAGTCACGTCACCACAGCGTTTAGATACATTACGAATAATCCTGGTTTACTTCAAATACACTCGAGATCCGAAAATCATCCTCGAAGACATCAGATTATCAATCGTTGGGTTGAAAACCTGAGGTCACACCAAAGATTAATTTGTTCGCCGCTGCTGCGTCAGTTGAAAGTGTTTGACAGAAGAACCATAATTAAGTACATAAAATTGAAGCTTAGTGACGGCGGCTAGAAGCTTCACGATAGTCTCTTTTATTTGGTTCCGCCGATTGCGAATGCACACTCTAAATCCAACTTTCACGACTACTAACGCATTGAGGACACGAGTGAATAAATGCCCCACGACATAAGGAACAGTAAATATCACACCATCCACGTGACGAAATATTATTTGTATGTCCCAAACCTTCCCAATTCCCACCCATGCTAAGTAGTTTAGGGTAAATATTACAAGGTCTATATTGCGTGCCTTTTTATGTTTGTCTTCGTGTAAATTGTAACAGCCCGAGTTTTGGTCGAAATCTCCAGTATCCAAAATTAGGCCATAGGGGCCTCAAAATTCAATGGATAAAGGGCGATCGGATACAGGTGGAGCGTGGTCCGGACTATAACGTGTGCATTATTGTTCGTTGTTATAAAATAAACTTCATGTCATCATTATATTGTATTGATACGGTCACGTTCCACCAGCCCGAGGTGCGCGGGGTGATTTCGCACCCAAAATTAAATCAATATCTTATGGTTAGGGTATCCGATCGATCCCCGGACAATTATTGCTCTATATATATATATATTAAAACGTTGTGTCGTTTATTTGCGTTGAAGTATGGGACGGATGCGTAGTCGGATCGGCTGAGGACAAGGGGGAGAGATTTCGCGTTTTTCTCACAAATCCGACTTGACAAATTTTGTTACTTAGGCGCCCCAAGGCGATTCCGTTGCGCATCCGGCGATGTTACATATTCATAATCGCTGTATTGTGTGGGAGTGTCAGGATGGGTCGGGGCGTTGCGCGAAACCCTCATGACAAAATTTGCGTTTTTGAGCTTTCTAATATTCTTGGGATCTGGGAAGATCTATCCTGACACGCCGGAAAATGGAACAGTTATTTTATTTCCATTTTATTTCATGTATGTTTTTGAAAGGACGTTTAGAATACATAGGAAGGATAACGAGATCGGTCTGATATGACGAAAATCTTCATTTTTAAGGGAGTAAGAAAATCGGGATTTTGGGGGTTTTTATAGGTCTCGAACAAAAAGGGGGACATTAAACCATTATTAGGGCTTCATAAGGATTCAAAATTACTCCTTCGGGTCAATTTAATCCCAACCCTTAAGTACTTATGGACCTCCAATTTAGCGTTCAAACACTCAAACTTTAGGGCCCTAAATCACTACACCTCAAACCAAAACTCCCCGATTTTTGGAGCCCTACTCCTCGATTGGGGCCCATACTAACTATATTATTGAAAACCGGGGCCATCTGCCCCAACGGGTCTGCGCAGGATTCCCCTAACTCAACTGGGGCCCGAAATTCTCCTATCGTGCACGCATTCTTTTGCCTCTAACGGGCTTCCTAAGGGGACTACATTAAATTTGAGATTCTCACGAGCAGGCGACCAGCCAGGGCATGGATATGATCCCGCCCCCGGCCGCCTACTCCTTTCCGTTCCTGAAATATTTACAAAAAACAACAAAAAGTTTTAAGCAATTTCAGCGCCTAAAGCGCTTATATATTTTAAGCAAAATGAAACCTCGCGCCGACCAGCGCGAGGTTTAGTTGTTTACGCCGCTAGCAGATGTGCGTGCCAAGTCGTCTGTGTAGCCGCTTCTGACCAGGGGCTGACCATTGTCGTATGCTGTACGGTACTAATGTTGTTGTGGGGTCTGTTATTTGTACAGACAGCATTATGTTTTTGCTTTTCGGAATATCGTAGACCATAGTGCATTTGCGTTTTAAACTTGTGTATAACATATGTATATCTATATAACCGACACGTTTTCAAACATTCAAAATTTCAAACTTTTGGGCAAACCCAGAGTATAAAAGCAGGCTGCCCGATTCCCCGATCGGAGCCAGTCGAGAGTTTAGCCCATAAGTTTGGCGGTTGTCGCCAATGTACTAATTTCGTAGGGTTTTTGTTTTGTTCTTAAATTTTTGCTTAGCTTGTTTGTTAGACACGCCAGGGTTGGTGTCTGGCCGTACTCCTACGGTGGAGAGCCTTCCCTGGCTCTTTTGATTCCTTTTCGATCACGCAAGGGGCTGCGTTTACGGATGCTGGGGAGTTGGAACGATTCTCCGCGCACCCGTAAAGGCAGTGCCCCGAAGAAATTGACAAAATCGCTCAAAATTTGTTAAAATTTGGCACGCACATATCTCGGCTGGTTCCCCGCTCCTCGGACGTTTTCTTCTTTCGCAGGTCCGAGGAGTGATCAAAATTTTTAATTGTAGTCAAAAGGCATTGCATAAATTTCTAGGCTTAAGGAAAATTCAGTTCTCATAGGGCTGTTTTACATGATAAGGACCAAAATTTCTCGAACTAAGTCTCAGCCAAAGTTAAAGGTGGTAAAGAGTGCGACACCAAGGACGTAGCCGTTTGCATCTTTGGGTGACACGCGTTGTCCCCAAGGGTTCGAAATCGAACTTCAGCGTCGAATCCTCGTTCGTTCGCTGTTTCTTTTGTTCCAAGTTAAATTCTGATGCAAACGACTGCGGGCCGGAGTCGAACTAAAATTTCTAAGGGGTTTATTCGCTGAGCGGAGAACGAAACAGGGACTGGAGCCGGCGGCGAATTAAAATATATTGAGCCTGGGTGGAACGTGGGTTTTCTAACCGTGCAACTACGGGGAAAATCCAGGTCGCCACCCTCTCCCGGAGCCCTCTGGGAGTGAGTTTGTAATTGGTAGAACCTTTCGCGGGCCGCTTCAGTCGCTGTCAAGTTTGTAAAAGGGCAGATTCGGGTAATTCAGTGGGTAAACAATTGTTCGGTTCATTATGAGGCACATCTAGGAATTTCCAAGAAAATTAGCCGTCCTCTTAAAAATTTAGCCTGGCTTTACATGATTCAAAACTTCAAGTGGATGACGCTCGAGGAAAGTGAAAAGTTTACTATGGGGTATCTTGCAAGGTACCTGACCTAAATGTTCATCATTTTGTGTACACTGTAAATATTCTGGAGTGCACCCCAATTGGGTGATAACTATGTAGTGTGTGGTGTGCAATGAAAAGGAGCCAATAGTAAATTGATTGAATGGCGTGCTATTTTTGAAGCAGTTAGGAGTGGTTCAAATTTCGGCCCTAGTAGAATCTCACAAATTATTTTCAACCGAAAACCATCCGGACCTCTGAACAGAGCAAGTTACCTATCCTGTGCCCCGTCGAGTGTCAATCTACTAACGCAAGCTCAGCCGCGTCTCCGCTTTTATGCTCGAGTCAGAGTCCCATTTTACAACCCGCACTCTATCCACATTCTGTTCTAACCGCCCATAGCGCATGCTTTCATAGTAATTGTCGCCTTGCATAACCCACATCCCAGTAGATAACGCTACTGATCGTAGGAGAGACACTCAAGGGACTGGGGCCTCCGCCTCAGTACCCCAACGCAAAGTTAATTGATCTAATTTAGTCGCTATTGGAGTTGTAAGGCCTGTCGTGTATTACTTTAGGATTAGGAAATGGGACAATAGTACATAGGGACACACCAACGGAGAGTCTCGCTAGGACCACGCTAGGATTAGACAACCCCGCCTAGGGGCCAAGGTGAAAATGAGGGAAAGGCGAGTCAGCCTTATTACCTGTGAGCAGGCTTAAGGGTTGACTCTCCCTCGGGGGACCTCATACCATTAGACACGTGGGCCAATATAGGGGCCAGGCCGAACACCCTGGTTAACCCGCCGGCAGCCTGCTAAGCTAAGCGGTTCCCTTAGGTCATCGCATAGATCACCGGGGAGTCGTGGAAGCCGGGGTTGTCCGGGCACCACACGCTGAGAAAATAGTGGTGCAGCTGGGATCCCTTAGGGCCAGAACTGGTCCTAGTACAAATGGTGTGTACACAAACACCGCCAAAACTACACTCCAATGAAGGTGCAAAAGTTTGTTCAAGCGAGCCCAAAATATTTTTAATTGTTAACAGCTAAAAGTTTATTTGCATAGGCGTGTTACCACGATCAAATTTTTTTAGCTTAAAATTTGAACATAAAGCATTTTTGGCTTTGAACTGTGCACACAGCACTGCGCCAGGGTATCCGAAGGTACCACGCGGGTCTGGTCGAATAAGCGCTAAAATAATGAGTCCACGGGAAGTGGGTACCCGTGGGTACCTACAGCCGTCACAAGTCAAAATGTTTAGCTGCAGTTTTAACACACTTGCGTTGTTGTCATGTTCCAACATATAGACCCGGTGTTGTGCCACATTTCTTTCCCTGCCACATTTCTTCCACAGTAAGGTATTATGGTTCTAACCTCTTCATAACAATCCTTTTCATGTTACGAGGCCTGATATTGTCACTATCTGCTGTACTAAAAGCAGTTGCGATGCTTAGCCTCGTATAGGGTTGTAGCTAACAGTACTGAATGGGTCGTTTTATGATAGCGTATTTAATCCGCTTCATTAATTCCTTCCCATCCTTCGATAAGCTGTCCTTTGCCTTTTGCCCAACCTTCTGCAATTTGATACGGTACCATCCGTCTTTTTGCCAATTTGTCACCTTTGACGAGTAGTGGCCTTCCTTGCATTCTTGAGGTCGATCTTGCCATCACCGAAGAACTGGGTCTCATCAAGAACGCTGGTTGACAAGCGAAATACTGTATGAAACTCTCAGACCAGAAGACACCACACAACCGAATCTAACTCACACGTGAGTCGGAATTAGATAGTGACTGTGAGTTAGATAAAACTAACGCATGTTGGGCCAGCTTTCAAACTTAGAGTTCCTCAGTAAGATTAATATATTTTGACCTAAATTAGCCAAGTTTGAGTTATATTGTAACATAAGCCTGACTTATGTTCTTAAACTGAGCACTCGTTCTGAAACGGTACGATCCGGTTTCAGAGGTCTGAGACGATACAACTCAGTTTGAGTTAAAATTAACTGAGGCATATTTGTAGTGTATCATATTATTTTTGTTACACAAAAATTATTTGTTAAACAATATGACAAACTGATCTAACTCATCTCTGCACGTGCTGAGGAACAACAGCATGCGTTAACTTTGCAGGGTCGCCTTAAATGGCGTGATGTCGAATGGCCATGAGAGACAAGGTAGCCACGACGTGATATCTCAGATATTTATTCCGTTCTCGATACACTAAGCTTAAAGGATAAACCATGACTGGAACAGGTGAAAAAAGAAATAAAACTGTTGATATAGTGCATCTGCAACAGAGGTTTCTTATGAAGTTTCCAACTTCCCATTCCATTGCCACGGCGAAAACAACTTATTCTGTATTCTACCGGCTTGAAGCTACATCTGGTATTCGGCATTTATATATTAAGTTTTGTGGTTAACATTAGTAGCTGCTGCATGTATTCGCGAGATGGCTTTCTGTATTGGCCGCTGGTAATTAAGACGAGAAAGCTAACTTAAGTGAATGCCGTCTAGAGAGGTGTTTACTTAGGCACCAGGGTGTAGGCTAATTACGCAGGAGTTTTCTTCGCTAAAGTAAAATACGTGTCTAAATGAGTGCGCGACTGGCTACGAAGTGTGGCAAAGAATTCACCATTATGAAGCTAATTACAGTAGAATGGTTTCGTAATGTGTAAAATTCTTATGCCGCCGATAGAAATCTATAACTTGCGGGCCTGAAAAAAATGTTGTGAGCCTGCGCAAATCCAAGGGTAGTCAGTCCACCATCACTAGGCACGTATCCGCGAACAAACTAAAAAATGAAACTGTCTGAAAAATCGGGAATGAAGGCTTTGTATGTTAGATTCTCTCCTCGTCTTAAATTAGACAGTATAGCCTATCCTAGTGTAGGAACCGGCCATGCAAATGCCTTATTTAAGCATTTTATTCCGAACAAAGCAGAATGTTAGCAGCTATAAAGTCATGAAAAACTGCTAATATAATACCGGCTGAACCAATAAGAAAATCAGGTTTTACTAGTAAGTGTTCATACTATCACGCGATGAGAGAATTGCAACCAGAAAGAAAACGCCGTTTGCATACTTTATTCTTTCCTTCAGATTTCACATGCATTGCCCACTGGCCATCTACAGCTCTTCGGTAAAAACTGTAACTTATAGCAGCTCCATATGAATTAGCAAATACAAAAAGTTTAGCTGTCTTTAAAATCGCAATATATTATATTATAGCATGCATAGACACTTAGATTTCAGTAAGTAAAAAAATAGACGTTAATAGCTATTACTACAACATTCGGAATGAGGTATTACTAATAAACTTTGTCTTGTTTAATAAGAATTTTAGAGTGTTGAATTATCAATTTCCATAGTATATTTAGAAATACTAAGCGCCTACGGCACTGAATTTCTTTCAAACGTGGACTTTAATAATTAAAAAAGAAAACCACAAAAAGAATAATGCCTAGCTGTGTAATAAACTGCCACTATACTAGCAGCCATAAAATCATAATGCAGAAATTCGTTTGAACTATCGGTGTCGCAAAAGTCAGGTTTACCATATCCAAAAGTAGTAAAAGGAGCAACTACACGACTATATCTTTGCGGCAAGCAAAATAGCATACTGTGTTATGTTTCTTTTCTATAACGCTGTAGATTTGATGCGAAATAGCACGCTTTTCTCAAATTTAGGTCCAACAATAGTTGAGAATAATCCATCAAATTAACACTTTACTATCCAATTACGAAGGGCTGTCCCAGTCAGTGTTTAACCAGAGGAGCATGACATTCCATATGGGGTAATAAATTGTTGCAAATGACGGAAGATAGCCATTTAATTTTTTCTAACAAAATGCTTCCGCCGCAAAATATTTCGATGAACAGTTCACGTTAGCTAATGATTCGTTTGTCAACCCACCTTAACAGTGCGCTCTGTGACACGCAATCATTAATCAATACACTCACAGGATGAGTGATATTTATATAAAAGCGCAACGATACAAACTAACTGAAAAGCGAAATAATAATTGTCTACAGAATAAGCTCTTCTCAATACAAAAGACTATAGTGTTTGTTAGACCGACATAAAGTATTATCAGTATCCAATCTGCTGCGACACATAAACGGATCCGGTGTGGATTTTCGAATTCCAATTCGAAAATTCATATCTCAACCGAAAACAATTTAATATTATTTGCGGTTGGGATATCGGAGATTCAAAATTCAGCAATCCAACGGATGGCCACACGCTTGCTAAGACGAAATGTGAGGACATTTGATGACGTTACAACACTCAGTAACACATCCACTGTATGGTAACACATTTAGCATAAATGACAAGTCAGTTAAAGTTTAGTACTAAGTTTTTAATTTATGGTCAATTTTATTAAAATAGTGCCACCCGTAACTAATGATTCCTTTTTGGTTAAAACGGGTAGAACGTTTGTGTTCGTTATTGTAGCTTACAACTCCAGCTCAATCCTCATTCGACTTATTCTTTTACAACAATTCAGCAAAACTAGATCTAAGTTTAGTCAACTGCAGTTAGGTCCTAGTTTTGTAAAATAATTCCACTAGACCGCTTCTACTGCCGTTACAGCAGATTTAAATTGTGTATATGGCTATGTTGAATAAATTGCACTTAATTTTATAGAAAACTTTAAAGTTAACAATTTAATTTTGTTCTAATTGACCTAAACGCATTTTCCAAAATAAAGTTCTGCCGGGTTTGCCAGCAAAAAATTCAGGCTAAAACAAATTCTGTAAATGACAGAACTTAACCAGATTTCAATCCAAGCACATTATTTATACCAAAAGTACTTCATGGAAGAGTATGATAAATACAGGTGTCATACTCCTCCTTAATGCACTCTAATTCATGCGTACAGATCTAAATTCTAAGCAAATTTATTCCAAAAGCAAGACTGATTCAACCGCATATTTCGACATATTTCAAGACCGCATATTTCGCTGTGCGATACAGTACGAGGTGCTCAGCAGCCCGATTGTACAGTACAGTTTTAAATTATTTGGATCCACACGTAATGAAAAATGTTAATACAATTTAATATGAAAATATCAGCCATGTGCCATATCACACGGGAAATTGAAATTTAAGCTATATTGGATACTCAGTGCAAAATATAAAATTACAGGAGCGCTAAATAAATATGGAACGAAATAGATACTAACATTTTTATGTACAAATTAAAATGTTCTAGTACCTGAATTAACAACGTATTACAAAGTAACAATCTCGGTCAGTCAATCGGTCAGATCGTAAACGAACCCCGAGTGTTTGCGAAAATCAAGCTTAAAGCCGAAATGCTATTTCGGTAGAGTAGGATTTCCGAAGTTGTTTGAGAAAATTAAAATGAACATAAATAATGCAAATACTAGTGTTGCAGAGACTCAAATAATAGTTGCAAGTCCATATACAAACAGAATACTACGCTACACCGGTTTAGGAAACTGATACATATAGAGCTATAAGCGGCAACAATGTGCGGCATCAGTTTAAATCACTATGTATTACACAAAATCTCTTAACTAATGAAGCAACACTAAAACAACTATACAACATACAGTAATTTTTAGTACCAACTGTATTCGAAGAAAACATTTTCTAGAAGAGTTATGTACCAAATTTTTGCGACCACAGTACAAAATTTTTTTGTGAAATTAGATACATATGACTAATTGGAAAGTATTAGTTCGTAGTAATGAAGTTGCGAAAATTTATCCCCATCTGATTTTTTGACTTGGTACCAAAAATTTGGAACTTAATACATATTTCGGAATAAAATCTGTACTATATTTTACCTCCAAATTTTGGAAAATACTCCATAAGTTATAAAAAATATTTTCGAAATATTTGGGATAAGTATTCGAAAAATAAGCGAGCATTCATTAATAAATATTTAAGGCAATTTTTTACAGACATCCTGAGAAACTGAGTCTAAAAATTCATGAAACTGTGGTAGCAAATATGTAATACTCAAGATTTAGGATGCATCCAGAAATATTATTGACATTTTTGCACACCGGCAAGAAAATTATGCATCAAGCCTTACACGTTGTTAGAGTGAAGAAAATTCCTATGTCTGATCTGCTATGAACGATATGTCGTTTGCCTCCGTTGAAGATCTGAAGTTCTACAAATAGTTTTAAAACAAAATTGGTCTCATGGTGTCAGGAAGAACAATAATTATACAAAATATTGTGTCATGATAATAATTATACAATGTGTTATCATCACACAGCGTCAATAATATTTGTAGAGGTTAATGCTACAATATGTGTACACTGTAGTACTCGCCAAAAATGTCTTTTCGTTAGTAGAATCATAAAATAATGGTTTAAGTGAAACATTTCACTTAAAGGTGAGAAAAAGATTTTGGTAGTAAAATAATAAAATTACATTTTCCGACTAATAATTGCTTTCGACAGAGTCGAGAGCAAAGTGTGCACGAAGTGACAGTGAGTATGTGGCGAGTACTTCATATAACCTACTATACTTTGTAAATAAAAATGTTCCATAAAGATTGAATTGCTTCGGCAGAAGAACCGTGAGCAATGCTGTCAGCTGAACGACGGCTCACGATGTTTCCAATATGCATCGCTCTGCATTTCATGAAGGCGTGACTGCGTACGGTCGTATGCAAATTTCTCTTCCGACCCGGTGAAAATGCTTGCATCAGCATTCGACTATAAATATAAAATTTTTCTAGCTAATTTATTATTCGAGAACTACGATAAGATGTGTGTAGCGATATGGTAAAAATGAAACATGAAATCAACTTCATTTCTGGTTTTAAAATCACTTTAATTTTTAATCGATTTTAATCGAACCGATTTGATTTCATTTTTAAAAACAAAGCTCATTTTCATTTCACATTTGTAAATGTAGTTACACTCGATTTGATGCCACTTAAGAAAATTAATTGTAATCGAGCTGCCATTGCCATAGATTCAACAAATGAAATTAAAACCAAACCACTCACATCAACCGGATTAGCATTAAGTGTATGGGTTAACCATAAAACAGGTTTTAAAATTCACGCCAATGTATAAACAATCGTTTTTAAACGTGTGGATTTCATTTTCATCTTTCGGAAGTGAATTTAAAACAGACTCATTTTAAATCGCGAACCGAGATCGAAACCATTTCCATTTTACCATATGTATGCACACGCACAGCTTATCGCAGCATTAAAAAATAAGTTTGAACAGAATATTTTGTGGCTTATAATACCACAATGAACCAGTAAATAAATACATAGAAGTTCTTGATACTAGCTTCTCCAAACAACCCAAATTGTACCTGGAGACAAGAGCTGGGGATCATACCAGTTCGAAACTAGGGTAGCCGAAAATACCAGAGGCGGCGCGAGTCCCCAGTTCATTCGGGTTTCCACCAGGTGAACTGGTGGACTAGAAAAAATTGTACGGTTACAAAACATTAAAACACGTGTAATTTCGCAACTGCTTTCAATGCAGTTATATAAAAAAAATTTGAGCAATTTGAGAATTTTAAGATAAAATAGAAAATCTTTGTGTATTTTTAAGCTTTCCAGACAAAATTAAGTAATATTTAGTCGAGCAGGAAAGTACCTGGGTGCAGTAATTGGGTGCACGCCAGCATTTATCTGGAGGGCAAGAACTGGGGTAATCTGCGGGTAGGTCGAAATACCTGGGTCACTGCCCTCACCGCTCTCTATTTAGAGAACCAGTGATAATATAGATACTACATAATATGTATTATATGTACATAATATGTAATAGATACTACATATTATGAGTTCTCAGTCAACGAGTCATGTTTTTTTGCTCAATCAGCTGCGTTATGGCAGCTGTCAAGATGAAGGATATAACAGCAACGGAGATTGCAATGTTCTCGGTACGGTATAGCAAGCTCCAGACTAAACGTAAGTCCTCATGCGCTTAGCCTAAGACGGAAGACCTATAACCTTTACGCCTATCAACTTAACTTGGGTCGCGTTTCAACAACCACTACACATCCACAGACCGCACAACTCCACGACATACTAAGCTTACAAATCGACTATCGACTACACAGACAACTACGAGCCTGTGGTGCTTTTAATTGGAAAAGTAGCAGTTTCGTTCAAGCAGAGTAAATAAAAAATCACAAGCAACGTTTCATTAATTTATTTTAGGAAAATCAATTATTTCGTAACATTTATAATAAATGTAAGTGCATCTGCTTTTAATAGTTCTCGTGCATATATTTACTAAATAATTGGATGATTAGTGCACTACGATAACAAAAGCACATGCAAAAACAAATATCGTACAACTGCACTCTATTATAGCATATTTACATATATTAATAAAATTAGTTAAATATAATTCAAAGGACTGGAGACAATAACTACTATAAAAAACAAAACTTTTCCTCACATCCTGCTTTTGCTTAATCGACAGATCGTCCATTAGTTCGCGTTGAGAATCCGATATCGGAGGCTCTTCCGTATCATCGTCGCCACTTGTGAATTGAAATAAATTGTCAATTTCGTCGGCAGCTGAGCAGATTAAGCGAACCTAAAAAATAGTCAACAATAAATAAGTATTGCGTATATGTTTGTGCAAGAATGGCGTCGCAAAAACAGTTTCACATGATAACAAAATTATAATTAAAATAACTGAAAGGAATATTGTTCTGAATTTTAAAGTTTAAATTATTGTCTACTTTCTTCCGTCATCGTCATTATAAAGATCTATACGGACGTTTTTTATACTAGAAATATTATGTCGATATAGGCTATCATCTGCATTGTACTAGGTCTTGTCTGTGTGCATGATTACGGGTTGGCTAAATAATCATTTATTACCGTAGCTGGATCAAAACGAATAAAAGATGAAAGATGCAAACCACCTTGTACGCAACAGAACCCAGAAGACTGGAAATGCCGAAAGCTGAAAATTATATAGGACGGGTTCTTTGTACCGCATTGGATTTCGCGAAATGTTTTGCAATCATCCTACGCTTTTTACACTCGTTTGCCATAACTATGTACTGATTTGCAAGGTGGAATAATTAAGACAAGTAAAAAACTAAAAACAGAACATCTAGGCTTTATACGATCAATGAGCAAAAACCACTAGTTTTAACTAATAGATCGAAATAACTAAAAACAATTTGTATATAATGTACAGTACTCGCCAGAAATGGGCGGTGTTCTTTCATTATAGCTCAAAGCTTGATCGATGTTCGTTCGACAAATTTAAAATTTTGTTTGAAATGTATACGAATTTTGTTCGAGACGTGTTCGAAATTTTTCAGGTGCTTTTTGAATTGGTTCTGGAGCTGTTCAAAGTATGTTCGAACAGTGTTTGAGCGTTGTTTGAGAGAATGTAAATTTTGTTCGCTTCCTGTTCGATGTTCGTTCGTTCTGAAGGCGACAGTCATTGCTGGCCAGTACTGTAGGACAAAGTAAACTTATATTTTAATCTGTGATCAATTTTTTATGATCAATTTTTATATAAGTAACGTCTTCGTCCACAATTTTTCTAAATTTCGAGATCTAAACACGAGATCGTTTGATATGTTTCGAATCAAAATTCTTTCAGCAGATTTAGAACATGATTATTTTACAAACACTAAAGGTTATACCATGAAACAAAAAGCTGTACAGAAATATGGCGCAGAATAAAAATACACAATTAAACATCGATTTCGTCGTCACGTAGTCATTCATAATCTAGGGAGTCCGACGTATGCGGACTAATGCAGGCTCTATTACAAAAGATGGTTAAAATTACGAACCCATTTGATTTGCCGTATCAAAACGTAATCGCTTTTGAATATCCGGTTTAAAACGAATAAATTTCAAAGAATGAAGAGATTGTTTAAAATCGGCTTTTAAAAATTCCAAACCAGCTTTGTCAAAATTAGTTTGACGCGAGAAACGTTTCAGTTAGAACTATAGTTGGTGAATTACTATCCGGTATGTGGTATTTTCTTAAAATTTCATCTACAAAATGGAATAAAAACATTTATGTAATATAATAAATTTTGTCCGTCTTAAGAGTAATTCTCCATTTAGCGGTTTCTTTAAGCAGCAACCATTTCCGTACGTGCTTCTAAACAAATTTTTGGCGACAAATTAAATTAATTTCCACCACACTCATTCAGGAATGACCAACCTAATGCGACATCTCCTACAGCAATCCAATTTAAATTCGACTTATTTACTCGTTTCTTATGGAGAAAATCCAACAACGATGCGATTCGACGCCTCAAACCAAAATCATTTTTAATTTTATCCATCTTAGTGAACAGATCTTGTAGTAGTTTCAACATAAACTGCCAACAACCTATGTACTACTGCCGAAACCCAATACAGCTTTGCCTGCTGTACTCGCTTTACGAAGGGTAAGTCCTGCTTTGTTGTTTACGAAAGAAATGCAAAATTTAACAGATTTGTTATAACCAAAATATTAAAAGCCAATTATTAAGCTGCATCGCCGACGCTAAAAATACAAATGGCAAGCCGAAAACTAAATACAATGTGTCAAACTTCTCTCAGAGAAATGGTCACGCATTTTCGGTAGAAACATGCCGGCGATCGTATGAATCACCCGAATACCCGAATAGCTCAGTCGCGCGGATATTTCGTAAAAGTTTCAAATTCTTAGTTACCCCACATTAACCATATCTTAAAACTCAAACAAAATATACTATAATCTACCTGTCATTACCTTAAATTCATAGAACGTATCGACAAGCGTTATGAAGCGCCGCGCTTCGCTCATCGTATCGTAGCCGAAAATTGGTATATTCCGCAGCAACACTGTGTGAAATACTCGACTTATAACGATATAGTCAGAAGCACCGAGCGGCTTAAACAAAACATAAATTAACTAGTGTACCGCATACGAGGATGAAACGAAGTGAACGCGGTTTGATTTTTAAGATATTTTGTGTAATCACTTTTAACAAGCTGTTTTTGATATATACCAACCCAAAACCTCTGGAAATCCTGAACAACCCTTAACAGATTGAAAACATCTGACAAGGTATCATGTATTTTTGCTGGTTACCATTATAATACAACCAAAACGCATTGTATTCAGCATAACTCTATTATAAACTATTTTTGACGACATGGATCAAATTACTGAAGACAGACTGGAAATTCTGGAAATCTGGTTCGCTGACATATAAATACGCATAAATAAGAAAAATCTATAAATATACCATTCTTGATACCCTGCAGTTTTCACTATTTTCATCTAGCGCCCTCAATGAAAACTCCACAAGTTTCGATCGCTCCGTTTCAATAGTGAACAATGTCGCGAATTATTTAAAACACAACCCTTGAACATGTAAAATATTATCAAATTTATTACAGTACAACGAATTAACAATATAATTTCATTAATACAGACATATGCCTGTGAGACTTAGACAGTAAAATCAGTTTAGAATCTAGAGCTACGAAAGTGACTGCAAATCCCGCTGGCACAGATGCAGCAAGCAACAAACAAGAACGACACGATTCGTATGATCACCACAGGGGTATCCTGTTAGGACAGGGTCAGCCAATGCATACACAAATTCAACGTTTCGGCAAAATATTAAAAATATGACCCGTTCTACACATATCACTGTTGTTACAATGTCAGTTTGTCGGTTGGTATTTTTATTTTAAGCTACCGCCATAATAGCAATCGGCGTTCTGTGTTTTGAAGGTAATAATTTTAAACAAATTATTTTATTCTGAACAATTAACACTGCTATACTTTGCCACAAAGATCGTTGAATTCAACGTCGAGCACGCGTCCGCACGCCTTTTGAACTTCAACCTTGCGTCCAAATACGTTGAGTGTTCGTGGTCGAACAACTACAAATAATTTAAATTTTTAATAGAACAAAATAGCTTATCATCTAAATAACAATTGTATTAACTATTAAAAATATATAGTGCACAAATACACTCATTTCGGTTACGAAAACATCGGGATTGGAACGTTTTTAAAACCTGCAAGGCCCAATTCTAGAAATGTGAGAGGCATTGTCTAAATACACGCGAGCAACCGAAACCTGTGGACAGAGCTTTCCCTAACTTACCCCACCATTACAACGCCTCTGGTTGAAACCGTCATTTTTTACAACATGCTAAGATGAGCCAACGGCCTATTATATCGGGCTCACGGATTTGGCAGCGCCATGAGGACGCGTACGAATGCTTAGTTTTTTCCCCAATTACGTCGGAAAAAATGCATTATTATTTCAATTTTACACAATTTATAACATGCATTTTTTACCGAGGCATTAAATTTTCAAATACTCAAATTTATTTTCTATTAAGAGAAACGTTTCATACGTACAACAGTGCGACTTCACGCAAGTGCCAGTGATATTAAAGTCTACGCAAGACCTGGTACAGCTAATCGTACGACTCAAATCATTATCAACCCAATATCGTTTGAGTATCAAAAAACCACTACAACTGTATTTTTACATTCGAGATAGTGGTGTATTTTTACACCCAGCATACAGCGATGACAAAGATGTGTGAAATAAACATAAAAATTTTACAAAGCATCATCTTTAAATAAAACTTTCCCGGAAAATAATCCTGATTTTAATATAAAAAATTGAATGCTAAATACACTAAAATTTCCTTTCAAACGACACAGAACGCAACCAAAAAACATACCGTCGGTTTCGCGACTACACAGATTCTTAAACATCCGATCCATTTCACGCTGTATGTCGTGTTTTTTGGTGCTAGAGCAAAAATTATTCGGGTTAGCTGAGCGGTATAAGCTAACACAACGAAGCCAATTAGTCAGCTAGAATAACTTACTTAAGAAAAACACTACAACTATGAGCTTGTCGAAGTCAAGTTTTTTTAATTCTTTGCGTGTTAGTATCAATACAATCTAACTCGTTTGTTTCGCGTAGCACATTTCGCAATATACCCAATGTATGTATATACAAAGCTTATAGCAAATCCATATTTAATGAAAAAACTTTTATGTATACCTATACAACCAAATGGTGTACACTCCCTTGCAAGCAGTTATACAATACTTACTTCCCCAAAAGAAAGCCCAGCCTCTCCTACTGTTTGAACGAATGTGATAATACTACGGTTTTAGTGCATTTAGAGTCTTATGGGCCATTCTAAAGCTTAATGTATGTCCAAACCTATCACATAAGTATAACATATCATACGCTGCTGCACAGAGATTCAGTAGCGCAATAAAATGAGATTAACACTATTAATATCTAAGTCGATTATAGAGATATAGTTGTTTTCAGTATCTCGAAACTCATCGGCAGATTTCAAAACCCATTTTACCTAATCCTGGAACATAACGTACTCACCAAAATAACGAACATCGAACTCATGTTGAACAAAAACATGTATATTCGTGAAAAACTCTCAAGGAAACTTTGAACGCTCTCGAACAAAAGACGCGCTAGAATTTCGAACAAAATTCGAACATGTTTGGAACAAAATTTGAATTTTTTTCGAAAAAACATTCAACGAACGTCGAACGCTGATACTGAACTTAGAATTCAGGTACGACTGGCATGTGCACTAAAGTTTACGAATTTTACCCAAAACTGTCCAAAAGAGAATTAATATAATGAAGAAAAACAATAGTCTGATCGTGGATAAATAGGAATTTCATGGACCCATAAAACTCAGAATGAAGATTCATCGAGATAATTTAATTTTACCATGGGCCCAATTTGTTCGATATGCTTACATTTCCCATTTTTTAATTGGTCATGAGCCTAGTAACGCTCAATATTCAGAGTTGATGAGATATCGATAAACTATCATTTTGTAATGCATGATATTAAACAATCAAAACACTAATATTAATTTTCACTCATAGTTTGAAGAAGCCAGGCCACTAACCTGTATGACCAAAATTTTGGGTGCAGCAAACTGGCGGAAGCAACAAAGAATTTAATTTGAATGAAAATGTTTTGATACAATGCAATACCTAGCTTCCGCAATTAGGGGAAAGGACACAGGTATTAAGACCTCCTCCAGGCACCCACGTTTGTGCACATAGGTAACTTTTGGCCTCCCCATTTCACGGCCCCAGGCCCCCTGGTAATTTCCTGCGCCACTAAAAATTACCAAATGTTCGTCTGATGGGATAAAAAATATGTGACTTTTTCCAATTTTGGCAAGAAATCCCCAAATTTTCGACTGCAGGACTAAGAATTACTAAAATTTTCCATTTCTAGTAAGCACATATTGCAATCGGTTGCAAAACTAGACGTTTTTGACATGTTCTGACGGTTAGACAACTTTATGCTCCCCCAGATTAACTGGGGGCCACATAGATAAATTGAGGGGAATCGCGCCAACGGCATTTTCGCCTCCTCCCAGTTCTGAACTGGAGGGACCCCAGCTCGTGCCACCAGGTATAATTTTGGAAGTTTCGAGAAGCCAGAATACTTAACATTCGATTGAGCCAGGCTGATCGATGACTGGTTGATAAACGTAAGAACTAAACGCATTCATATATCAGCCAAATAAGTTTTATCCGAGTGTCAACTGCTCATAATCAGCTTTTTTATTCCACAATCAATATTAGATTCGTCCTTATAAATCAGATCCTAAGCTTACAACAACAACAATAATAAAACGCACTTAAAATAAACGGTTCCTGATGATAACTTCGATAGTTTTCGGTAATCTTTACCAGAATCCAGCGCCACGCTTTCGCAGTATTTCTGAAACGAAATATAAAATAGATTAATAATAATCTATAGCTGTCTTGAAATTGTAGCTTGGATATGAAAATTCGTTGTCCAACACGTCAAGTATCTTCTTACGAGGTTAAACTAAAATGGTATTTGTTCGAAGAAAAACAGTGGAAGGTGTAATTTATACTTGGTATAAATCTAGATTGCCAACCGATAAAACCAAATAAGCTAGTCAGGAAGATAACCTACAGACAATGTCATAATGTTGGTTGCTCTAAGGTGGACAAAAGTACCTGGGTATCTGGAGCTGAGTACTCGACATATAGGGTAACAGAACACCTGGGTATCGGAGACATAATGATCTATGACAGCGGCTCCAATACAAGAGAAAAAAACAGGTTTCTAGGTTTAGGATGTGTGTCGCCCTTTTTTGTATATAACTCTCTTTTTTCGGATGCATGGACAATCGTGTGGCACCGAAATCGTGAACTAAAAGATATATGTGCATTTTCGGCGTGCGTAGGTCTCTGTGTATGTTTTTCTGCCTATATTTCTATATTTCATAATGTCGCTGTGTATGTCTGTATTGTTATATCTATGTGTATGATAAACGTGAAAATTTAAGCTAAACACTCGGTTCGGCTCTAGAGTCTAAACCAAGCCTGCTGTTATATCTGAAGTGCCGAACCGAGCCAAAGCCTAAAATCTGTGGTCTTTCCTATGATGCCTCACAGCCCGGAATTAGTCAAATGCAGTTTAATATTCAGCCAGGAACAAGAATAGCCGGGCCTACCTCGGCTCAGCTTATAAAACTATGTCATATTATTAATTCTTTTGTTGGTTTTTATATTATAAAATTCGCGAAGGAATCCGCGAAAAATTTGCTTTTATTTTTGAGCGTGACTTTATATTCTTTCTAATATTACGGAATTGAAGACTTTTATTATTTTAGAGCCTGGCGTACCACGGCAGAGGCCAGACGATCCGAGTCGGAAGCGGTCCATGAAAAGCTAAGCCACGCCAATCTGTTTGCACAAAAGCCAGCAGAACATGGGTCCTGGATAAAGAACAGCCGAATCGGACATCGTTCAAGAAGAGTAGAGCGGAACATGGTTAGAGGAGCTGAGCAAAGACAGAGTTTAGAAATCTAACCCTTTCGCACCCCAAGAGCACATTATGTCTCTCTGTGTGAATTAAACAGCTGCAACGGTCATGGTTCACTAACCAACATTGCAGTGAGCGTTACACACTTTATAACTAGTTTCTTACTTTTAACACTCCAATGAACGGTATGAACTGACTGCGTTGAAGGCCATTTTTGTACAAATCTGTAATAATCCACAAAACTTGGTAAAATAAGATTCTGAAAACTAGAAAAAATAAACTCGCACACAATATTAAATAGATAGGTACATTAACACAGCAATATCGATGATAAAAAGCACATGCAAACTTCGGACACTTCAAATCTCACTTCTCAGATGATTAATTGAAACAAAGTGAGCGAAGCGACCAGAGCTCCCACTTAAGGCGCTACGATGAAAATCGTTAAAATTTTTCATCTGTCGATCTAACTCATAATCCATCTTTGGGTAAATAGATTTCGATAAGCTTTTTCTACGGTAGTAAAAGTGATGAAGACCAGCGCGCTTTAGTTGAACGCTAAGAGCCTCGACTCATGTTCAGGGTCTGGAAGGCTAACGACGCTTTGGCAAATTTTTTTCGTATATATCGTGACAGAGGCGCCACGTCTAAAAAACGAGACCTCGCCGAGAATAGAACTTTGCTGAGCAGCACCTTTTTGTTAAACCACTAACCAAATAACTGTTATGAAGCACGCTAAATACAATGGTTTCGTTAAATAGAAACAACTTAGCTATATACCTAATACTTTTGAGGGGTTTTAACGGTTTTACGATGGACTACTCTGACTTCAAAAATGTAATCTTTCATTGAAACAGAGCGACCGAAGCAAGCGGAGTTTCCACTGCTGGCACTAGAGGGAAAATCGTGAAAATTTCTTTTTTCTTTGTTTCTGTCGTTCAAATCTCATCGTCGGGTAGATGAATTTTAATAGAATTTTGTTCGACAGCAAAACTGATGAGGATGTGGCCTTTAGTTGAACGCGAACGACTATGACCCTATCTAGGGGGTCAAAATGGCAAAAAATAAAAATTTGGCCATATGATATGGGTACCAGTCTTTCGCAGCCATATCTTGCGACACAGAGTTCGTATTTCATAATTGACACCGCAGAATCAGGTCAACCAATATCTACAACCTTGCTGACCATGACTTTCTTGTGAGAACAACACCTGGGCCGTTGGCCGCTGTGGGCCTGAATAAGGCTCGTCGGCCCTTTACAAAAAGTAGCGATTTTATCAAATTTCGACATGTTTTTGCGTTATCAAACTCGCTAATACAATGGTTTTGATATTGAGAGTCAAACTTGACTATATTATATATTTATATATTTTATAGGTTTTCAAGGGTTTTACGGTCGACACCCAATTTCCAAAATGTAAGCGAATTTTCATTTGTTTTTAGTTTATTGCTTGCAGGGCATCAAGAGTGATCTATATATGGGTTTTTTGGCACGCTGAATATAATGATTTACTTATCTAGAGTCCAGCACGAATATTTTATACCTTTTCAAGTTTTTCTATGGGTTTAGAGTCAATGAAACCGATTGCCAGAATATACAGTCACGACCAGAAGTAAGTGCAAAATAATCGATCGAAATGATTATCAATTTCGAGTAAACGAAATTTCGATCGATTTCGATTAAACGAAATTTCGATCGATTTCGATTTTCGCGCAATTAGATAAATTTCAAAATTCATTTTTTTAATTAAACGAAATTTCGATCGATTTCGATCGATTGAGATTAAAAGAATTTTCGATCGATTGCGATTTCGATCGTTTTCGATTGCACTTTTTTCTGGCCGCGACTGTAGTCTGTCTTTAGTATCTCGGTTATGCATTGTGTAAAGGGCATGAAAAATATTCTATGTATAGGTTTTTCGGTACACTGAATACGATGGTTTAGTTATCTAGACTTGCATGAATACTTCGTGCATTTTCAAGTTTCGATGAATTTAGGGTCGACGAGGTTTTATGGTTTTCAATAAAATCGCGGTTACAGAGTTTTTAGCCTGTTACAAGATGATTTCACAAAATTACCATTTGATGAAACCACGCTTGCTCCATTTAACCCTCGCTTGCGAGGTACTAGTCTTATTTTGGTAAGTATAGCGTGCAGAGCATCAATAATGGTCTACTAAGTTTTTGACCAGACTGAATACTATGGTTCAGCTAAAGTCCAGCAGGAATACACAAATATTTCATGCTTTTCAGTAATTTCCACTGTGTTTAATTTCAATGAACCGGATTTCCATAACGTATATTTCCATCTGTCTTCAGAATTTGTTTGGTTATGTATTGCATGCAGGGCATCAATAATGGTCTGTATATTGGTTTTACGTACGCTGAATACGATGGTTTAGTTATATAGAGAACAGTACAAATACAGGAATATTTCACGCCTTTTCAGAGGTGTCAATGGATTTAGGATCGATGAACCCGATTTCCAGAATACAATGTGTCTTCGATTGTCTGGTTATGTATGATGTGCTGGGCATCAGGAATAGTCGATGGTTTTTCGGTACGCTGAATACGATGGCTTGGGTGTCGAGACACCAGAGTGAATATTTGATGTTTTCAGGACGGTATATACGCAAAGCCAGCTGCAGATGTTTATGCACATAATGGAACTATAGACGAAACGACGCTGCATCCGGTTCACCCATTGTTTGCGAGCTACCTAGAGTAGTATGTACTAATACAATCGTCGCATTGGAATGTATTCAGCGTAAAACGCATGTCACCAAAGATCGACGATTAATATTCTGGTAACAATGCTTTTTAGCTGCAATTTTTGAATTCAACAATTATAGAAATAATGCGAAATGTTCAAATTAACACAAACAACCAATGCATATGCCAAAATAAAAAAAACATTAGCTGAATATTCAACTTATTATAGTTTTAGCTTTAGCGCGGCTATAATCTTCTTGAGAGAACTATGTCACAACAGCATAAACACTGCTCTAGAAACTAACTAGAACAAAACCTTTATCGTTGAATACGGTCTAAAGAGACGTCTCAACTTGTCAGCTGGCTTAAAAGCAGGATCAAGATGAATCCTGAGTCTTCGCGCTACAACAAACATGTACCAATAAGTGTTAAATTATACACAAGTGTGTTAATGAACCGTCGTGACCTTGGTAATTAAGATTTTAATGAAATAACCACGACTAACTTCCTTTTCGCCGTAAATGTGGTCGCGTGAATCAAACACTTTTTCGCCAAACCATGTTCAATCGGTAAGCATAAACCAGCTGTCGGATCTCCAACATACAACATAACCACAACGGTGTAGTACAACACTGCATACTAACGCATACTGCACAGTTTGAGAAAAGGAAAAAATAATGCATATAAGAAATCTTGCGAATTTCTCGATTTAAATAATGTCCGTCGAGCTATTGTATTAGCAAGGATTTACGGTATACAGAACAACACGGAATTTGTTATCCAAATGGTTTCTACTTTCTACAGGACTGCCGAAAACTATTGATCCACTGTGGTTATCGTTTACCTAATCGCCGAAATAATGGAGATTTGCAAGAGTGCATTAGAAAAGGGTATGATACTTCCCTGCACTGTAATGTTAGCCCATGTTTGATGATTTTTATGGGGGTCGTCATTCACAGACACAACAGTTTTAGGGCGGGTAGCTCGGACACCCAGTTTTGTGGCGGGTCAGTCGGACCCCCAGCTTTAAGGGGGTCGTCAGATTCCCGGTTTTCGGTTGGTTCGGTTAAGTCGGTAACTGCTTATAAATCGACCGCCCCCCAAAAAAACTGGAGGACGGTCAGACCCACCTCCTTCAAAACTATGGGGGTCCAAACCAAACCAGCCCTCTCTAAAACTTGGGGGTCTGTGCATAAAGACCCCCTAAAACTTAGTGGTCAGATCGAAAACGCTCGCGTCATCAAACACAAGCTAACATTAGAGCGCAGGGAAGTGTCATACTCTTCTCTAATTCAGTCTTGACATTAGCAACCGCTTCCCACAGTGACTATATATATTCGCTGTTCTTCGTTTGCTCCATTACTTAAACTAACTACAATACAAACGGTCGGTTGTTATTACCATCAGGCGGCCGATTTGACGTAGCCACAATAACAACGCTGTTGTGAAATAGTTCGGTAAAAAGGCGCTTCAGAATCATGGCGTCTGCAATGTCGGTCACCTGAAATAATACATCGCGCCTTGTCACGGTTGCATAATCGCTTGTTATACATGCTGCGGGTAGAAATATAGGCAAATCACTCGCGACCATCTCACAAATAGCAATTCACAAACACCAAGTGAGCTGTTGTCAATTATTTTTCGAGAACTGTTCACAAATAATTTGCTTATATTTCTGTACGCAACTGTACCGATGAATGTTTTAAATTTACATTTAAAAACATTACTGTATCCAAAATGTTTTACACGACACACCGCATAGTTTTAGTGGTTAAGCAACGTTATCCAGTATTAGATGGTTTAGTTTTGCGTTAATTTAGGGCACAGCAAATTTTTTTAATCTAAAGCTTTTTGACAAAATCCAAAGCCAAACAAATAAACTCTTTGCAAATAAAATATTTTGCAATTTTTCATCCCCTCTTAAACCTCGACGTTATCTGGCCAGATCGTGTCGTGCATAGTTAAATGTAACAAGGTAGCTGGAAATCAACACCGGAAGCCGAGCCAAATATGATACTGATGGATAACTTAATGGTACCAAGGCGGACATTTTAGGATCTTCGCTCCCGCAGTATCCACACAACATAAAGAATGGCACTACATAGAGGATGAGTTGCTATACAAAATGAGACCAAAAGCATCGCTATACGTCGAATGGTTGTGGATATATTACCGTTTTCGAGTATTTTGGTTCTTGTGGGCTTATTTAAAAACACATTTTGACCCAAATCCTATACCCTAAGACAATCACGTAGCAAGTAATTATAGTCACAGAGGCTTATTTGATCCCAGTTCGACTCATACATCTACACCGGCTGTCGAACTACAATAAGCAACATGATTTTCGGGCCATTTGGGACCCGACCCGAGCCCCGTTGTCCCGCTTTTACGGAGGGAAGATGATGGGACCGGGCATCTAACTAAAGGGTACAAATAAAGATTTCAAGCTTTCAAATGTACTATCGCACTAATGAATTAGCCCAGCCAAAGCTGAATTACGCGAGTCATCCTAAAAACCAATAACGAACATTGTCAAATTTCATCACGGTCACGGCTAGGGAGAATTTTTCGCTTCGGCAGATTCAAACACTACACTTAGATCAATAACATAGACATTTTTCACTAAAAAATATGGTCTGAACAATACAGATGCGTGCATAGAACCGAAAACGCTCATGAAAGCTTGTCGTGCTGTATCTTCGCCGCACAATAGCAGCAACTCATGTTACCAAAGCAAAAAAAACATGCAAAATCAGACGGGTAGGCAAATTACCTGAAATTCGTCAAAGCATAGCAGCCATGTTTTGTCAGCGATTTTTCGCGCAACTGGCGCTATTGGGTCATACGATACCGTTGGGTCACGAGCAGGAAGGCTCAATTTAATGCGGTGAATTTCTGAAAAAAAATCACGCTACATAAGATTTATTCGCCAATAATCAGCAACAAATGATTACACAGTATATACATAATACAACATTTAGTAATTATTGCTCTGTTTGGCTAAGACAACACTCCCTACAAACGAAGCTTGGTATATAGCCAGACAGTAGTATTCGATAGTTGTGACAGAGCAATCTCGAAAAAACAATCTCATTAATAATATTATCTCTTACGAACAAATCCAGTGATTCCCAAAAATGTTGGAAGCATTCTGCATCAACTCGAGGATGTTAGTGATCTCGTCTTAATACTGCTTTCAGGGATAGCTTAAGAAGTGATTGAACACGGGCGCCGAGATATCCGCAGACTTAATGATTTACGGGCTCTTCCGGAGAGAAATGGACTTACATGGACAAAGATCACGGGCCTCTATTGCCATGATCTTTCGCGCTGTTTTTGTTCAATACGCATAGATTTGTCAAAATATTTTACAAACAGAAACAATATTACAGATCAAAACACCAAAGCTCGTTTGAAAAACGTGATTGATTAGTGCACAATATTTAAAAAAATCTGCAAGGAACCAGAAGTAAAACTGTTTTGATAAGCGAAACAGTATAAAATGTTATATTTCACCGGACACGAATGCATACCATGGTGAACGTGAACCATAAATTCGTGAAAATGAATACGTTGCTTGTGTTTCACGTTCGTACAGCAGTCGTAGAATAAATCCATTAGCATTGTTTTGCCACAACCTAAAACATTTTAAAAGTGTGTTCACTTTTTGCCACAACCTAAAACATTTTAAAAGCGTGTTCACTCAAACATTTTGCTCAAACTTTAAAGGTGTCCTTTTTGCCTTTTTAGTAAATTTGATGTCTTAAAAACGTTCAAACTTTTGATACATATTATTTTAACCAAATTACGCACAAAGACATGTGTTGAAAAAGTTTGAGCTCAAAAATTAACAAGAAATTTTGAAACATCGCGATTTGCAGCATTTTTAACTAGAAATCAACGTCACATTTTGATCAAAACTTGTGCTCAAATTTTGAGCGAAAAGTTTGAAAGTGTGAGTGACCACACCTTTACTATAACAAAAACTATTTTGGCAAGCATAATATTCAAACAAACTTGACACACTTAGCAATTTACCCGAATACTCTCACTTTCCACCAAACTGGCCGCTGTTAGCAACATGCTATAGCGCTAATCGTTCATACAAAAGGCGACAGAGATTTCTGGTGCGTACAATAGTCTATCTCAGTCATACGTACGACTACTGATGCTGTGGTACTTGTAATTTGCACAAATCCATTTTTTAACTGAGCTTGGTTTATATGGCTGAGAAATTTACTTTCGAAGCAGGCATAGTATAGTATTATAACGGCCTTGTCCCTATACGTATCCGCTTCCAATCTATTAACACCACTATTTTTCAACCGCAGCGAAAATGTACACTGGAGCTTCTCTAACAATACTCTAAACTTTTAGCAGAATAAAAACAATAACTTAAAAATATAACTCATCGTCGATGTTTATTGCAACTACCACTGCCTGAGCTCATGCTATAACATTTTATAAAATCCTTTTTATTATACAGCATTTTATTCTTCCATATCTCAATTCTTGTGACAACGCCGTCACGCCTACAGCCGCGATAAAGCCAAAAGACTTTTCACATTTGCCACAATCGCAATTTGTCACATTGCTTCCACGATTATAAAGTCGCGTCCCGCGATCCGACCAAATTACTTGCGTCCTATAGAAAAACGGATATACAGAAATACAATGTTCCCAGCGATAAATATGAATATTCCCACGATATATTGTGAATTATAGTCCCATATACAATGAATAGAACAACGAAAACATAGCCAGCAATAACCGTCTAGTTGAATTAAGATTTCGCCAAATAATTTTGACCATGTTTTCCCCCATGGCACCGATATTCGAGAATATTATGATGCTGATTATTCGGATTATAAAAGGTCCACCGTCACGAGGCCATTCGCCCGACTTGCGTTTGACTTGATTGCTGTAAGAATCAACTGCAAACATGCAGGAACCATCGTTTTGATTTTTGCGCCCCGCAATTGGTCCATGAAACACAATGGCGGTCGATGAAATCTGTTGATATCCGGAAGTTTTGATATCTCCATTACGACCATGACCTTTCCAATTGCCAACACCTCCTGCGCTGCCACGATCATGCCAAAAACTGGCAAGCCAGGCAGGTAACCGCTTGCCTTGGTTTCGATATTCACACCCCAGACGATTCAGGCGCTTAATATTGTGACGTCGTGTAGAATTATAGCCGCGCTTGGACGCGGACTTACGCCGATTACTACCTTCTCTCAGTTTGTCAATATCAACAACCACATTTCCTTCCTGGTATTGGTTCCACGACCTAGCCACCTCAGCGCGGCGACGCTGGCACCATCGATAATACAGGCTGTCTGTTTTCCATTTACTTACTTCGCGCATTCCCAATGTCTTTTCCTCTCGTCTGTTAAAAGCAGGCGGCTTAGGAATACATTGTTTGGTACTTTCATTCTGGATACTCACGCTGCTGCTGCTCAGAGCAGGTTGGGACAACGCTACGGAATCTCTTTCACGTGAATTAACAACTTGATCCGATACACGCGGAATCTTAAAATCCCATTTTTGAGGCGTGGTTGCTTTCAACTCGCGCCGCTGAATCGCGCAGCACCGGCGCCATTTCTTCCCGTTTCGGCATCCGTAGCTTTATAGCGGATATTTCGTCGGTTGTGGTTTTTCGTTGGCTCTTTGGCTTTGTTTTATTGCCGTCCTTGGAGACATGCTTTGCATATTTATTCTTTTTGCCTAACTCACCACCTTCCTTTCTTCTTTTGCGCTTCAATACTTTGCCTTTTTTCTTTGCATCCACCGAATTCTTTAACACTTTGAGTTTAGCCAATTTTGACTTTTTCGGCTGTGTATTCACCGGTTCGCGCTCTGTCACATTATTATCCTGCACCTCGAAATCGTCGTCAACGTCAATGATTAATTCGTCATTATTGTCGTCTTGATGTTACTGATTGTCGGTAGTTGTGTTAATTTGCACTATTTCCCGTTCCGAACCGTAGGGAAAATGTACGCTGTAGCTTCTCTAACAATACACTAAATTTTTAACAGAATAAAAACAATAACTTAAAAATATAATTCATCGTCGATGTTTCTAGCAACTACCACTGCCTCAGCTCATGCTATGACATTTTATAAAATCCTTTTTATTATACAGCATTTTATTCTTCCATATCTCAATTCTTCTGAAAACGCCGTCACGCCTACAGCCGCGATAAAGCCAAAACATTTTTCAGATTTGCCACAATCGCAATTTGTCACAGTATGATATATATTTCTCAGGGAGTAACCAGAATTTCAATTCCGGTTACGGCGAAAATCGTGTTCCGGTTGCTGTTCCGGCAAAAGGCAAAAACCATACAAGAACAAGAGTTCGGGTTTATAAATTTTCCACAGTAGTGCTTCATCTGTGGTCCAAACATATGTAATATATACATAATGATTAAGTTCCAATAAAACCATGCAAAAGAAAAGAGTAACTCAGCAATTTGCCGTGTGAAACGTAGCTAGGGCACATAATTTCAGTAGGAATTTTTCAACTTAACCGTGTAGGAGTTTGTTAATGAAACAAAGCCAGGTCGATGCTTGTAGCAGCTATTTTACACATTCAGAAGTCTGCGGGGCATGTTAAGATTAAACCGGTCCAAATCGCTAATAGAGCATAGATTATTTAGAAGTACTTAGCTATAAGCTTGGCTAACGGCACTTGTAAACTTTGTAAATCAGTCTACATAGAAGTGAAACTGTGCGAGCATTATCAGTTTCCCTCAGTTATAGCATTCTGGTCAGAAAGTTATCGTCATAATCATTTAGCTGACGGGCACTGGTTGCCCATTGTTAGCCTAAACAATGTCTCTGACCACTGATCAGAAAATTATAACATGCCTATACCTTTATTTATTTTCATTTGGAACCATATAAACTAATGTTTACTGCAGAATAACATGTAAAAACGTATGTGTAGTAAAGGAGGGCGATTGAAGACACAGCGAAAGTGTTTAGTCTACGATCCATGCAAGCATGCTTAGTTACAACCACATTCAGCTTGACGTAATTTACGCTAGGCTGTATAGTGGAAGGCATTGTTTGCTCTGGGTGTCCTAAAACCGACATATTGTGCGATAAATCAACATTATTAGCCTACTTAGTTTCTTCAAAGTTCCAGACAAGCAGTCATCGCAATACATTAAGTTTAATGTAAAAGTAATTTTTAATACATTGTATATCTACTGTACCTTCATTTCTTCTTTCATGTGTTTTACTACATAAGTTTCGAAGACCGGATCCGGTTCCGGAACAATTTAAACCGGATCCGGTTCCGGATCCGGTTTAAATCGACGATTCCGGTTATTCTCTGATATTTCTGTAAATAATATTTCTTGCTTTGGTATACGTAGATTTATATGTAAACCAGTGATTTTTGACATTTTCTATCCATTCCGAGCTACAAAACTTTTCGAGTGTTTTGCGTACATAATTAGTTTTGGGCATTTCATCTCAATTGAGTAAAGACGTACATGCCGCTCAATTCTTGACTAGCCCTTACAATGACAGAAGCATCAGCACCAAGGATTTAACTATGCCCTTCAAAACGAAGTTGATCTGCTCTAAGATGATAGCGTGTACCTTCCGCGCAAAGTGAAGCGTACATCATAAAGCCCGCCAAAACTTGTGCGGTGCTTAAGCACACTCTGTAAATATAGTATGACAGTTGAATACGCCCTAAAACGGTCTACAGTACCCACAAGAAATGACTGCAGCTCGCTCACTGCTCGAACTATGTTACAGCAGTGATGGCTCGATACTCTTTATCTGGTCGCTCGACAATCGACAGTTATTGTTATTTATGGTGCGCGCTGTATTTTATAATTTATAGGCTACGTATTGGCTGTTTAAAAATTTAAAAAATAATTAATCTGCTTCCCGCAGCGCACAAGCACCGAGAACTTACCAACGCTTCCGTAGAGATATATTCCTTTCGGCGGACGAGTTTTTGACTTCATTTTCTTGTCGAACAAACTCCAAACCTAAAATAATGCGTTTCATAAGAAAAATGATAACACCAGTAATACAACTAGATACTTGGCTAAGACCACTGGGTGTACAACTTAAATGGTGCATTATATAACTATTCAGAAAGCAGTGCAATGCACAGTTCTCCAGAAAGTTTAACTTCCAAAAAGGGCGAAATACGTAGCATAGATATACCCACAAGCACGCACTATAAAATTTGTTAAATCCAAATAACCATTCCACTTTGACAGTTGATAACATAACTCCTGAAAATAAACGAAGAGTCTTCCCCGCTGTTTCCTTCTGTTGAAAAATGAACATGAATGTCATTATTAGCGTGCCGAATTTCGCAAGGATTGTGTAAATATAGTCGAACTGGAATAGGCATTAAGTTATCGATGGTTGTGTAATGCAATTTGTTCTCTAATTAGCTTGATTGATCAGGTTCAAGGTTTGAATCAATATTACTCTGAATCCGTAAAACAGGAACAATCCTAAAGATGTGTGTAACCAGTAAATTCACAAGCATAGTGAAAATAGTGGTCAGGCCGGCTTACCTACAACGAAGCTACATGTGACAACAGCAAGATTTTAGAGATTTTGGTCCAGAATTTTCACGTTCATCATAATATGTAAAGCCAATGTAGTATGTAATGTGGAATTGCTGTTGGTAGATGTTTGGCATATAGTATTTTATACAACGCCTAGATTTGAGCCAAAAGGTACACATATTAATATTTTACAAATGAGAAGACCAAATATTGCACGATTTTGACCAAAATATCAGCGCTATGTCCGTTATTATCTCGCAACAAACACAGTTGAAGCGTTATTTGCAGTATATTTATGCTATATAACGTCATATCATCTGTAAAAAATTTCGGCTACATCGATACCCTATTGTCAAGTTAGAATGTGATCACACCCAAATTTGGGTTGATTTTTGCATGACAAGAATTATTATAGAACACAAGCTGCTCAATGGGTGGAGTTACAAGTAAACACGCATGCTTGAATATGCTAACCCCTAAGCCTATCGAATAGAAAAATAATTAGCTAATTCCGTTAATCCGTTTCTGAATCCCAGCTGTTGAAATAGTGTTGTTTTTTACATGTAAGCAAAAACTAGCAATGTAATTAACTTATTATAAAACATGAGGATTTAAGAAAATTGGGCAACAAAATTTATTCAGGTTACTAAATATATTTCCGCAGAATTCGAGTTAATAGACGATATATATGGCTCTATAGGCCATAACGTCATTGACCCTTGTGCTAAATTGTGTCGAGTTTACTCTCAATATTCTCATTCTTTGAATTAATGTTTGCTAGCATCTAGGGTTTAAAGACCGAGAGTGGTAATGAATACCAAATTTCTAAATTATATTTATGTTTAAAATAATTAGTTTAACAAAATTTAGATTAATTTGGTTCGCCACTGCGTATGCGCACGCTGTTTTACGCCATAAACGTCGAAATTCAAGACAAAAGTACGACAAATTTAGAGAATACAAATGCATATATAAAATACATACAAATGCATCGAAATGCAATAGTACGAAAGTAACGGCTATCCTGACATGTTTGTCAATTTTTACTATATCAAATCCGTGAAATTGACAAAGCCAAAGAAGCTACATAAGTACCATAGGATCCTATGTTTTTTAATTCCACAATAATAGAACCGGATCACTAGCCGAATTTTAACTGTATTGAGTGCAATTTTTCCTAATTATATTCCATGTAGTGAAAAATAGGTATTTAAATACTATAGACCAAAAATTTACGTTTTTACTGCTGTTCCAGATCACCGACAAAAGATTTTAGTTCAAGCCATTCGCGAAGTTACTAGAAAATTTCAAGAGAAAGCCAGGTTTTTACTCATTCTGTACTGTTGTCATTCTGCACAGGACGTATCCTCACCTACCATAGCGGTAAAGCTTTCATTCATCGACGGTGGATCAAACGTTTGCAGCTCATCATACAACCGGTCAAAATGGTCATTCAGCTGGGCTTGGTACTCATCATATTGGAGTTTTCCAGCTGAAATTCGGCGGGCATATTCGGCTGACGGCTGTAAAGCTTCGACGGAAGTGCTTTGAACATCACTGTCGGGAACAGAGGTTGCAACTGCAGCAGAAGTTAACGGTGCGACTACTGTTGTATTACAAAAATTGGCTGAAACACAAAATTTTGCTAACGATAATAGACAATATTTTTTATCAGTCCATATAATTTGGATTTTAGACTCTCCGTTTGTTACATCGAAATATGATGCCTGATCTGTATTTCATATACGGAGCCAAAGTTCCAAATTATTCGGATTAATAATAACATTGGATAACTAATAACTTTATGTCTTATACGCTTTACGACTTTACGTCAAATTTTTGATTTCTAAGCCGCTACAGTTTCTGCAGAATTGCTAAGGTCATACGAAACAAAACTTCGGTGCAATGATGATCTTATCTGCTAAAAGTTTGCTACGTCATTACTGCGCAGCTAGCGAAGCGAGCAATCATTTATTCATATGCACAATAAAAGATTTATCCGTGTCCTATTTCTCCGGATCGCCTTGTGCGCCGTGGCGAAATCTACAAAGTAGCTGAAAAACGCTTTTTTACTCATAGATAAGAAGATTGGGCTATAAAATGATGCCCCATAAACACTTTCTTACCCCGTATGTCAAACGTTTCCAATAAAATACTTAAAGCTACTATGATCATTATATACGTTTTAGAGGTTGCTGACGATTTAGTCAAAAGCATCTGTGATTGGTATATCTGTTTTGGAATTGTCACGGCACTCTCTAGCACTCCACGTGTGAACCCTGCATGAATTAGTGTTTTGTTAAACGTTTTGAATTTATTTTGGTTTTCGAAGTTGAAAAGAAGTATAACTTTACTCTTTCAAAAGTATCTGTGGCCGATGTATCCATTATATAATAGCCAATGCATCCCTTGGTTCAGCCCACCATGAACCACGCGATAATTCGCAATTTTCATTTTACAACTCTAAATATTTGTGGTTATAAAAATTTCCAGCTTAAAAATGACGCCATGATTCATTCAATCGTATTCAGTTCGTCTACTAATTTGGGAATGGGCGGTGCGTTCACCGGCATCCCTTCAATATAAGGATGATTGTGGTCTCCAAACGACCGTTTTTATGCACTTATTTTTGATCGCAACCGTATTTATTGTTGTGAAAAAATACTTTTATTAAATAATAAAATTTTCTAATGCTTACCTTTAGCAACCGAGACGACATAATTTCGGAGAGACAATGCATAGCATTTGTAAAAATGACACCAAACTCGCGCAACCATTTATACGGGTTACTTCGGCACTGTTAAGGCCAAAAAATCCGCCCGTCATTCGTAGTAGTTCAAATCTTAAAAAATTACCTACGTACATTTCCAGCCGTTTTACAACACACTGTAATGTATTTATCACGTCGAATATTGTGCTTTCCACCTATAAGATAACCGATAAAGTGGCGTTACAAAAATGAACAGGGGCTTGCGCTACTGCAACTGCACGCCTGACATCTATCTGGTAACCTTTTTAACAACTGAATAAGAGAGCAAAAACTACCAATTTTGTGTCAAAATCGCGTAGATACTGCTGTTGTTGCTTTGAGAATTACGGCCGGTGTTCGATTTAAATTTTGCCAATGGGTGTCACTATAAGCAACATATTATATACTTGATATTTTTCTAACCTCGCCCAAGCTACGGCATACATTGCTAAAAGTATTATTATCGACCAAGATTTGCGTATATTTCGTTGTTATAATACACGGTTTTGGAACTGTTGGTTGTATTGAAGGTCATGGTTTTACCATGTATGTCAATTTTTTATAAGCGGATACTGCTGAGTGCTGAATGCATTCATAAATTCATATAATGTACAGTCATGAAATATGGGGCTATATAATTTCCGACTGAAATATTGTATAAAACGCCCAAATATTACTGCTATCGTCTGTAACTTTGTAATGAATACTCCGATTTGTTTATTATTACTCCATTTCATTTGGTCTAAATATTAGAAATGATAACTGTAATGTAGTTGGATTGATAAATACAGTTGCTTGCTCATGTCTTTTAATACTTGGTGCTATATATATAAGACATAATGCAAAATATGGGAATTATCCAGAAAGTCGCAGCTTTACCAATAGAACAGCTTTGCTATGTTTGCCAAAACCAATTTGGCTCCAGTCGATATCTATACGTCTTAAGGACTTAATATACTGCGATAGAGTATATTTTTAAACACAAGTCAAGATAACCAATGTTGCAAACCTGTCCTGTGCGAAACAGCATAATCGATAAATTTCTCTGCAAATTCGATACAATGTAACGTTTAAAGACGTAAGTCCCCTGCAAGCTATACTCGCAGCAGGCTTAGTACATAGGTGATATAAATCTTTAGCTTATGAGCTTAGTATATATATCGAAAACGGCGCTCATGTCATCTTTAGATGCCCCCAACTTCACGAGGACGATTTGAACTATTTATGTGTCTAGCTATAATTAGACACGCAAGTTTGTAAATACTTTGCATCCACGCAGCAGTGAAGATTCACTTCCCCATCTTCTCAACTTTCCATTTTTTCCTACTTCCCAACTCGTCGATCTTCTCAACTGCCAATCTGTTCAAGCTCCCGTCTTCTTATCTTCCAAATTTCCGTCACCCAACCTATCATTTTTAAAAACCCCCATTTACCGTCCTTCTCAAAATTGGCTTGCTCATACGAACGACGTAGTAACCGAATTTTGTGTGTGTAACAGCACACACATAAGGCTAAATGTCGCCCCCGAAAAGCACGCCACCTTTACGGGCCGGACGTTATCTTTAAAAAAGATCTGGTTAGAGCGGGCTTAGGAGACCCCAACAACCCCGACTAATATATGAATCATAAAGGGACCTTAAACTAGGTATGTCAACACTAAGGCTCAGTTTGTAGAGATTGGCATGACATGCATTTTGTTCCGCTGGTAAAAGTTACGTTGCCCTAGACCACTAAATGTTACATTGATCCTAAATCTAATTCGAGCGTTAAGTTGTTCTTTTTTTAACGTTATAACATCCCGCTCATAACGGTGACATGGCCCTTCATTTCAGTGGAGATAATAATTACGTACAGGCGAAATAAACAACCGGATATCTGCTAAAATTTACTTTTCAATGATTCTCAATATATCTGCCCAAAAAAGTAAAGCCAAATTGATAATCAATGAAACAAATTTATATAAATATATTACTTCGAATACAAACATCAACAATTCCGCAATAACAATCCCCTTAGGAGGTACATATAAACATGTGTACATAAAATCATATATTAAGGCAATCAAAATATCTGAAATCTAATTGTACCACCAGGAATACGCAATGTTGAAACAATAATTTCGCAGAAGAATCCAGGTATGATGGCACACCGAACGGTTGTTTCCAAATAAAACTCAGACCTCACTGATGGACACTACGCGGTGGGTGGAAGTGGTATGGGGGTATGCTTCCCAGACTTAACACAAGAGTGGTCTACATTGAAACGGATCCCCCTCAGTTTTCATGCGTTTAGACTTGCATATTCCAAAAATATTGCCCATTTTCCGGCTAAAAGGTTTCCTATTTTTGCAAAATTTTGCGCGCACCTTGGGCGTCATTCAGAGTGCATGATCATGTTGCTCGATTGCTTAGTGTGTCGGACTCGAAGGTGGGTAACCCCCTATAAACACTACGTCATAGGTTTTGATAAGAGGGTAGAGAATATGCTTCCCTAAGATTTGGACTTGAACCTCAAATCAAATCTAATCCCCCGTGAAGGCTCCGTAAAGCTCCGCCCCGCTCCTCGCGCGAAATATTTTAGCGAAAATAGGGATAAAATTGGCAAAAATTAGAGTAAATTTTTGCAAAATTGGAAAAAAACTTGAGTTCCAAAAAGTTCAATTCAACGCCCCGCCCGAAACCGACGGGTCTTCGCCGCTTATGACATAAGTTCTAGTCATTTGTCTCGATTGGAAAATTTTGTGTATCGAAACGTGTGGTTTGTACTACTTGTCCCCATTACCTTTCGCTAGGATGGTGTTCCACTGGTCTCAATTCTTCTACCCCAGCTGCTATGTTAATCTATAATATCAACTTGATACGTTATTTCGTGGTCATGCTTCAGTCAAACGAAAAACAGATCGTACAAAACCGACCAAAGTCGTTAACCATAGGGTAAATAGGTGATGGTATTGATATCCTGTGAGATTTATTGTAAACCAACTCGTGCTCAAGGACAACTGCCGTAAAAACGTTTGAACACATTTTCAAAAGTGTACAAGCGCTGTATTTCAACCTATTAAAAATAACACAAAGTCTTGCATGCTCTGTGAACGCAGGCTTAAGCGCAAATTTGTCGCTGTTGTATTAACTAATGGACTATACAGCCATAGCAACTGACAATATTAACTGCGCACACACGTACGTAAGCACACTTATACGCAAACGCGTTTAAATGCACATGGATACAAACGCTTTAAATCCGTTTGCTTTTTCCCGTTTTTACATTTAATTCCGTCCGTGATTGTACATAGTTTTAGGTGTACAAGGCACAGTACTGACAACCACAGTACAATCCTGTAGAATTTTGTATCCAACCAACTAGTATATACACACAACTAACCATATGGAATTTTGTCACCATTATATATACCGCAAAATCACTTCCTGTATATTATGAGTACGTGACTTTGGTTAGTGTCACTACACTAACATCATGAATGCCGAAGCAGTGGTTCAGGGGGTCAACCCTATGAGGCCTCACACTCCCCTACAAGGCTATGGTCCTCCTTTGAGGGTACCACCATACTTCCCTTGTGCGCCCCTTCCTCCTGGTGATGGTACGCTGAAAATTTTAGTAAAAACAAAAATCAGAGAAAATGTACAAAAATCCAATGAAAGCAACAAAAATTTGGTGATATATATCATGCCTTATCTTCACAAAATAACATCAACCAAGAGTTTAATAATTATTTTTATGCAAACAATTTTGGATAGATGACACAATGACGATGTTTGCAATAGGCTACAATGCAATCTACATAATGTAGGTTACAACAGGCGATGCGATCTTACTACCATCCGCAGGGTTTAAATAGAAGGAATTTCAGTTAAAATCAATCAGGTGTAATATATCCTTAATCAATTGAATAATAATTTAATCTGAGCGTAAGACCGTGTTCACATAGCGTCCGATCAAGCCACACTTTATGCCTAGCGTATGTGTTCATATTTTTTCACACCATATCATCCGATAGAATTATTGCTGCTCAGTCGTATAGGATACAATATCAATAGTCTGTATACAGTACACACGTACAAATCGGATCGGCCGTAATGCGAATATGGCCTAACAGCCAGTTTATCCTGTGACTGATAAAAAATATTGGTTACATAAAAGATAGCACTGTTTGAATACAAAACAATATGCTGAGTACAACCACAGTATTCGCCAGAAGTGACTATCGCGTTTCGAATGGGCGAACACCGAATATAACTTATCTGCCCGGGAGCCGGCTTCGAACAAACTACGAAAGCTCTCAACCAAATGTAATAAAACGCGCCAAAAATTTCGAACACACTCCAACAAAATTTTAATATCAAACGAACGAACGTCGAGCAAACAGCGAACTAGCTAGACGCATTTCATGGTAGTACTGTATACACAGCTTAGTGGACAACTGCGGTCAGACAATTTCCAGTGATTTAGTCGATGAGAGCCAACGACATTTTATGACAAACAAAAGATATAGAATGACAACATATTGATATAGCTGTACATTTTACAGTTGCGCGACGATCACCTATATTTAGCTTAATAAACATTTAGCAGCAACTGTAACATACTGGGTTCTCCATACTGTAACATTCTGGGGGGCAGGTATTTTGACCGCCCCAGGCAAATTTTGGCCTCTCTCAGTGACTCTCCTGCGTTACTAAAAATTACAAAATTTTTGTCTGACGGGCTAAAAATATGTGAATTTTCCCCTATTTTAGCTCATAAATCACCAAAATTTTCCGTGTGTGGCTAAAAATAACTAAAATTTACCCCTTTTAAGTAAGCACAATTACAATCGGTTGTCAAATTAGACATGTCTGACGAATTCTAACGAAAATACCTGGGGTTCTCCCAGTTGAACTGGGGAAATCGCCCCTGGTATTTTCGAGCCCCCCTTTCCCCTTCATGTTCGGAACTAGGAAGACGCTCCAGGTGATGCTCCCATGTATAACATAGGTAGTTTGGAGAATCTACACATAAACTGTACTCTCTGGGTTTACCATGCTCAGGAATTAGAAACCACTAATATTGATAACATAGTTTCCATGTCTTTCATTACCTACCTATTTTTGATGGGGAGGACAAAAACATGAAAACGCTTCATGGGTGGAAATAACTCAGCCTCTGACAGCGCAGTTGACACCAGCTCGACTTCAAAACAAACAGGTAAGGAGGAAAAATTTGGCATCATGTGTCTTACTACATCATCGCAGTTACAGTTACTGCCAGGAATAAGCGCAAAATAGTGATAGAAATTTCGGTCGATTACTATTAAACGCAAATTCATTCGATTTCGAGTAAACGAAACTCCGTTGATATGGATTTTGGCGCAATTAATATTTATATAATGCGATTAAACGAAATTTGGATAGATTACGATTTTGATCGTTTTCGAATGAGTTCGAGAAATTCCGTATTGGTCTTACGCAAAAAATGTTATGTTTCGCAAAGTTTGATATTATACCTCACTGCAATGATTATCCGACAGAAAGTTTCTATATTTAGTAAACCGATGTCTCAGAGGAAAATCCAGTAAAAACTATGTAATAATTTAATCGCAGCAGATGATCCATGTTATCAAAAATCTTTTGGGTTTCAAAATTTATACAAAATTACAGGCACGAATAGAAACAAAAGCAAATATTTCGAAAAAAGGACTAATCTTTCGTAAACAGGCATTAAATTTTTACGAACCATTCACGAATAATTTGCTTTTATTTCTGTTCGCTAAAGGTCACAAACTTCATTTGTTTCTATAAACCGTTCTCTGAATCCGGCATACAGCCGAGCTATGGTTCTATCGTTCACTTCAAATTTTTCATCAATTACAGTAGATAAAGCCTTGAGATACTCGTCATTAACAAGGCACTGCCCTCTTATAACGATTGGAACTTCAAGCGAAAGAGATGATCGCACAGCAAGAGTCATCTTTTTTCCAAGCGTAATCCCCGAGTTACGACAACCACATTCGTTCGCCATGATATGCAGGCTCTGAGCACATTTTAGCGTCCGACAGGATATGTGCAAAATTATAGGTTCAAATTTGAGGTTAACCGTTTCGTGATTCTCATCTGGCTGCACGTGGACATCCGGAGAATTTCCTCGTATCGATCCTTTTATCGACGAAGCAAATAACTGCTCGAGAGCATAGCCTGACTCGTGCGAAGCCCAGTGCCAGCGACAGCCACGTTTGTTACTGGCCGACGGAGAGAACAACATTACTCGACCTAGAATATATTATGTGTAGATATCAGATATTAATGGCAATTGCAAGAATAGCAGACTTTTTTATTGCACAAAAAGCGGTACTTCTCTGACCTACTGACATACAGATCAACTACAATCAGATCACGCCAAACTGGACCATGACAAACACTCCCACAACCCAAAATATATTATTTTCAGCTTTAAGAAAAGAAGAAGAAAGCTTAAAAATATCATTACTGTCTGCGGTTTACAGTGCATATATACCTAACGTTCATGTATCTGATAAATTATGCTCAATATAAGACACTAATACTTTGATACATCTCATTTTGCTCAAGCCTTAATATTAATGTGAATTGGTGTGCGGTATGATTGCTCTACTCAGATGCGACACCAATTTCGAAATGTCAGCCACAAGCTTATTATCAACTGTTTAGTGGTGTCTATATCAGAACGTAAAACTAGGCCACAGTATGAGTGTAAACTGGAGTCCGACAAGAGTTCTTCATTTAGATTCGACATAAATTTCCCAAGGTACGTTAAAAATTCATGACCAATTGTTTTAACAAACTCTATCGCAGAACACAAACATAAGCTTCCATTTAAGCATCACTTAGCTTTCAGGGTTGGATATAAAATTTCTAAGATCCATCAAAACTGAAATATGGATTTTATACATATATTCAACATTCGTGGAGTACAAATTAACCAAGCTATATGCATGACAGGTCTGAGATTATCAATAACGAAACAGCTACCGAATAGGTGAGTTAAAGTTAAGTGACTAGATGCCCAGCAAGGACCATTGGGTATAGTAACATCGCTTTGATTGACTAACCAGCTCAACATGTAAACAATAATAAGTAGGTCAAGAGTCAAGGATAGGTGTAAAATATTCATTTCTGAATTATTGACAGCAATTTGGCCCAAAGCAGGTGTTTTGGTAACACTCACCAGCTTAGATATGTACTTTTGGATAATATCAGTTCTTTAATCACACAGCTTATACTTAACATTATATAGGTTGTGAAAATACATGCATTGCAAAAATTTGAGCCTAATACTCCCAAATAGCACAAGTTTTAAAAGACAGCTGCAACAGCCACAACGTTATGCTGCCAAATTACCAGTTCTTACCCGACAATTATGCAAAAAATTGTGTTATTCTTGTGACGTTTGTGTTATATACGTGTGCTGTGTACAATCTTCTGCATAAAAAATTTGAATTGAATCAATTTGCATATCGTCATGGACTGGTGACCAGAAGAACTCAAACAAATATAGTTAACATTAGGCGCAATCATTAAACGAATAATGTGTAAAAAATTGGAGAAGTGTATCAGTCTTACGCTAAATGTCGTAACTTTGCAACAGGACAATGTACCTTGCTGCGGAATAATTTATTCAGCAATTTAGTTAAATAAAAATATATTTCATCGCTTTTGTCAACGTTTTCTGAAAATGATAATAGACCTATGCATGGATCATTAAATGCTTGGTATACATCGAAAAATCAGTGTTGTGTAACGGGCCCAGCACATATAAATTGCAAAAATATATAACTAATATTTATATATTGACAAGAGAGTATGATGCTAGAGTATGACACTTCTCGCCATCACCATATAAACGCGTCAGGCATGACGCTAACCATTTTTTGAAATGATCCCCTCAACACTCTGGGAGGGGGTCGAACAAAGTTTTGTCCATGGTATCATGACCACCTCCAAGGCGAGGTGGTAACCCCCACCCCATCTCCTTAAAACTGAGGTGGTAAGGTCAAAATAGATGGTTCCATGCTCGAAGGGTTTGCATGTGATTTCTACGAGTGCCATACTCTTCTCATAATCATTATGCACTCTTGCCATTAATATTTAAAGATTGTAATGAGCTACTGGATAAACCCCACAGCGACAAAACCATCTACCTGAGCATGAACTAGTCGTAACAAAATCGTTATGACTATTGATTAGATTCACCATTCCAACAATTTTTGTGTCGATCGATCCTTTGCGACTTCGATCGATTTTCGATATGATCTGAGCTTTCTGACTATCAAATTTTAAATTTTCGTACATGTTACCATGAGTTCGTTGAACAAGAAAATAATATGAAGGAGCGATTGAAGAGTGTAATACAAAACAATTAGAGTACACTATACAATATAGTAAAACGTTATCTATTAACTTCAAAACAGTATAAACTTATTACTAATCTAAAATAGCTAAAAGCATACATATTAGCTATTAAACTTTGTTTCAGAAGTGTCCGCAAACACAATAGACATGTTTTATACCATTTCTGTTCGATGTTCGTTTATTCAAAATTCTGGAGAATGCTGTACCTGCTGTTATATCATTTTTAGATACCACCTTCCGCCACCACAAGTATGCAGAAGCCAATACTTATTATTAAAAAAATTAAGAAGTCTAAAAATTAATTCTGTTCAGACGCTTATTTCGAATAAAATTTGTTTTAAAATGGAAACATTTCGTAAAATAGGTTGCGGAAATTCGACGCATTGTCCGATGTGGCTGACGGTTCTCCTTGGTGGTGAGTTAAACTTGAAGAAACGCGTTAGGATATGTGCTCAAGACGGGTGATGAATAGAAAGTACTATAAACATATAGGTATATGTATAAATGTCAAAAATGGCTGCCAGTATTAGTAAAATAACATTGTGTCTGAACTCAGCGATTAAAAGTTCTTTTTAAGACAAACAGGGTTCCGCTATAAGGAAAAATGGTGTCTGGCCCTCATGTCCGGACACTGACCCCTACTGGCAACTTTCCCTTTCCCCTAAAGTTTGATCACTTCAATTTTTGATTCTGACCCCGAGAATTTTTCTCTCTGACCAACATAAGGTGTAATTTTAGCCAATTCTGGTATTTTTGCCCGTCTCAGTCGCATAATGCAGTTAATACTGACGCATACATGCACACAAAACGATGCAATGCAAATGTATACAAACAATGCATCTCAAGGACACATGCTATTTAATATATTAATATACATGTATATAATATAAAATATTTGCCCCATGCCCTATTGACATTCTCCTCTCATCCCGAACTTGGGGTAAAAGTTAACCACGAAAGCTCCTTTAATTGCCGGAGGTACGCCGGAACCCCGACGAAATTGGAGAATAAATAAATAACGACGAAAGTTGTCAAAAATAGAGAATAAATCTACTTTGCAATATAATAATAAAATTATATCCTGAATGGCTACAATGATAATTTCAAAAGCTAATCTGCACTCTTTCAGTCTGAAATGCTGTATCGAAACGTTTTAGCAATAAAAAAATTTAATTTTTCACACTGCTCAAATACCAAACGTTTAGTGAAACACAATAAAGAAAAAAATAGCTGTGTTCAAATATACTCGGCACATCTGAATTCTGAGTGTTTGAGTGAAACAAGCGGAACGAAGAATTTTTATTAGTTGTGATAGTGATGAAATTTAGCAATGTCCTTTATTAGGTTTTCAGGGTTACTTGCATGAGTCAACGTTGGCCGGACTCAATGATTCGTGCGATAGCTCATTTGAGAGCCTAAATTTACATTTGTGCAATTCACCTAGGCGCGACGCGTGAATCTAACATCTTCTCGAAAAAGAAAGCCAAAGGGGCTCGGGTAGGGCTCCGAAGAGATCCAAAAATCACGTGACTTATTGTAACTCCTAACCGTGTGGAATTTGATTCAAACTGAGCTCGTTTTGCAGGACCAATAAGTCTCTATAAATCTTTGCTACGCAGCTCTGTTAGGATGTAAGATTTGTGTCAAAACCAGCCATCTCCCTGGCGGAGAGATGCCACTCCCTCCCCTGGTTGGTCGGACTGTTCTTCGGTTCACGGTACTACAGGGTTTTTGCAAAATTCATGCTGTGCTATAATGCGTGTTTTTTGAAATTAAGGTGTGTTTTTGACATTTAACTGTGTTTTTGCACTAAGAAAAATACAATAAACCTGCGGTACCCCATTTTTGGTCGCTCCCACCCCGATGAGAAACCGGGAGGCCATCGCTTACTTGGTCGCTTCCGGTTCAGGTATTGTCTACTTGCCAGACTGCGGGACCGCTACCCATATTTGTCCACCCCCGGTTCAGACAGCCAGCACAACACTGGGGCTCCCCGGTTCTTGAAAGTCCCTTCAATAATTTTGAGCAGGGGGATAAGCCGGGCCAATGAGACTTAATATATCCACATCCACTACGCGTGTTTGGGCCTATTTTTATAGAGCATTTCATTCTGTATTTAGTAGCAGATAGGTCCTGCTAATGTCATTATTTACTCTGTACGGTTGGATCAAAACGGAGCGGGCTATGGGATCCAAAATATATGAAAATTGTAATAACTCCACAACTCTTGAGCCATAACGGTGTTTCGGTCTCATTTATCGTCTGTGTCTTGGACATTGTGAGCACTACAATCGGTTATACCTTCTCAGTTAATGAAGTAACATGTCTGACATTTGTCGGCTCATTTTGCAATTTAACGCTACAATTTCATGTGAACGTCTCTCTAAATTACATAGTCAACATTCAGAATTAAACATCTTGGTGATAAAATAAGTTGTGAATTCCAGACCTGTCTTGTGAAAGTATTTTTTAATTCTGAGCGCATATATACAATTTTTCCAGTGCGCTAGAAAGCTAAAATTCAAAATAATCGCATTAGAAGTAAGTACATTATGAAACGGACTGAAACATTTGGGACATGGGATTTTCAACTTTTCTACTATGCATTGCAAAATTATTACATTTGAGCGAGACTAACACACGCCAAGTTCGTGGACCACACATATAAACGGCAATAGACATATGCACAATCGATGTGTAACCTAAACCAATGTATATTAATATACTAAGTTTAATGCTTACAGCAATATTATTAAAGCCTATCGCTAATTATAACCATTTAATTTCTCTTCTCTATTAACTATAATAATTGAAAACACAGACTCGATAAGTATACTGTGCACTTTAATCTAGAAAAAGAAATGGGTACATAATGTCAATCCTATCACAAACCTTCATTAAAATTATAGATTTCCTTCACCGAAATTTAATCACTTATCCGGCTTCCGTTTGTTCCTATTAGATGGTCTGCGATAGGGCCTATCGCGACAACCAAATCGTAGCTGTCCAGATTCTTTTCGTCCTCCGAATCCGCCGCCAAGGCGCCTTGGTTTCCATCCACGCATATTCCGTCCGTGTTCAAAATCGACGAGGATTCGAGCGCCATCGATGAGACAACCGTTCGCGCTATCATAAGCTTTACGCATATCAGAAAGGTGTTTATATTCTACAAATGCGTAGCGCCGCGAAAATCCCGACACAATGTCTCGAATAAGGACACATGATACAACCGGGCCGTACTCAACGAACGCATCAAGAACAGTTTCTTCTGTGGTTTCGGGAGCCAAACGACCAACAAATAGTGTTCGACGTGGATCTGACGTTATTTCGTCCGGATCAGGAGGCTTAAAATTAACGAAAATCATAAACGCGTGTAGTCTTTATACAGAATCTAACAGACTTCTCCAAATAACAAGAAGATGCCACCAGGTATTTCGACCTCCCAAGTTTACCAGTAGCTCCTACTCCTCAAGCGAATTTTGGCTTCACCAGTTCAAGGCTCCCAGACACCAGGGAATAACCGCAACCGGCACTGACCATTTAAATTGGATCCGGAACCTGCTCTTCCAAATATATATATAATAAACCATGAAAAGGAGCAATAAATGCACTGTGGATTTCAAACGCGTTAAAATAAATTTTACATTAAACTTAATGTATTAATGTCATTACTGCCTATCTGGGAATTTAATAACGCTGAGGAAGCCGACAATGTTCATCGATCTAAACGGCGTTTGTAGTTTTTTTGGTTTGATACCGCAAAAAATGTTTTCCACTATGCATCCTTGCATAAACTGCGTCACATTAAATGTACTTGCAACGCATGAAGCATAGACTGAAGCAAAGAACATCCTTTTGTTATATGTTGTATCGTAGGAACATTAACATTACTGGTTCCTGTTGTTGTAAAAGAAAATAATTGAAGGTATACTATGATTTTTTGAACGGAACGCTATAAATCAGACAAATTGTTACTGTTTCGCACAAAACATACAGTTCATTATCAAGAACGTAATTTTCAGCTGCGTTGCAAATGTGATACTTTACTCTACTGGTTTACAAAATATACAAGCGCACCGACTGGTGATGAGGCAATTACGGTTGCCAAGCTTACAGCATCGCGAATTACTCAGAATTTATTTATGTTGTGGTGCAACGTTCAAGTTTAAATGTTCCGGTCTAAGTAGTCCTAAATAATTCCTACTCGTTTGTTATGCATATGTAGTTGGGCTTAAATCCAAACATATACGATCTCTGAATGTGTAAACAGTAGCTACAAGCATTCATCTGGCTTTGCTTTATTAACACCAACTGAAGATAAACAAATCATACATAGACAAAATGAAAAATCCGTACTGAAAATATTTGTCCGATTTACGTTTTACAAGGCAATTTGCTCAACCGCTGTTTTATTTTGTTTGGATGTATTGGAACTTCATCACATTGTATACTATAACGAATGTTTGGTACATAGCTTGACCAAAAAATGTGGGAGAGTTGGGGCACAATTTTTAAACCGGAATTCCGGTTCCGGTATGATATTTGCCTTTTGCGGTAGTCGCATACGGGAAACGATTTTCGTCGGAACTGGAGCTCCAGTTATTGCCTGCAAGGCTCATATATACTTCCATACATGGCGCTAAAATTAGCGAATTCCTCGCTCATCCTCTAAAATATGCGATTTTCCTATTTCGCAAATATTAACAATTTTTGCTTTGAAGCTAATACTTGCTAAAACTTCCATATAAGACAATATAACTGTGGTCAACCGTTATATTAATCTATTATTGCCGGTTCTATTATTGAAGATTGGCCGCAATTTTCTGAATGAATAAAGCAAAGTTTAAAGTATCCACCTGCCGTTGTTTCCGTAATATAAGGCTGAATTTTTCAAAAAATTTTTAGGCGTTTGACTGGCCGAAAATAAAAAATGTGGGTGAGAATATCACACTTCGGATGTCAGAAAATACAGTCACGGACAGAAATAAATGCATAAAAACGAACGCAACAACGTTAGTTTTTAAACGAATGTTATAACGTTGTTTACGCTCACGTGTAGTCCTAATCGAAAGCAAAAATTCGTTCAAAATGAAACAAATTTTGCTTACGTTTACGTTCTTTTGCAAGCGAACTTTGAAAAATGTTCGTTTACGTTTCGCATTCGTTTTTTGTGTACTTATTTTTGTCCGTCACTGTATGTCACAGTCAGTTGCGACAGTAATTTTGAAAAGCACATAAATTTGTGTTAGGAGTTCGCATTTTTTTATAATCGACGCGTATTATAATATAGTTTACCTAGCTTTTTGTTAAGCCCAGCTGTAACGATTTCCTACCAAAATTCGCACAAAATAGAGAGAAATTCCAACATTTTGATTTTGGCCATTTGTGGCATCGAACATTTTAAATTATAACTCTTACCAGAGTGAGACAGAAAAACAGCGATCATTTTCATCAAGAGATATATAACTTCGCAGTTAGGTACGTACTCGAGCTACGACTACCGGTTTTTAAACAGATCCAGACACTTCGTTGCTAAAATGTAGGTAGCCCTACTAGCAATACATAACCAAACAAAAATTCTCACAAAAATGCACGTTATTTTAATACACATATCCGTTAATCCAACCAGACCGTGCTTAAGGTAAACAAAACACAGTGCAGCAAGAAAAACGTGTTGAAACAAAACAGATCCATTGCAAAACACTTGCTAAGCTTTTACGTTACAATGATCACGCCCAACCTTTAAGAAAGATTTGTTTTTCAAAAAAACTATTTGCACCACACTATTACGTCGTTAAGGCAAGAATTTGTCTAAATTCAACAATACATCAATTTTTAACCCAGTACGCATCACCCAGAACAGATATTTCTATATACATACGCGCGATTTGCGCGAGTCCAATTTAGGTGTGTGTGCCTGGCTGGTTCTTTTGTCAAGTCAGTATACACATGATCGTAAAAACGACGAACGCGCACAAAACACAAAAACGCTATTTGCATGGTTGTTGTGCGCGAACGCGACTTATGTTACGTACAGCAATCCTTGGGTGCTGTTCGTGTGTCGGTTATTCAAATGTACCGACTGGTTCACCGAGGTTCATCCATATGTATGCTAGTATACGTGATACGAAAGCTGTATTTATCGAAAGCATGCCGGGTAAACTAGGTCGCTAAACACAACACTTTTAGAATCTTCGCACCTATAAAGTGGACTAAAGCATAAACAAACCTTATATTTACTATTAATAGCACGTACAACTGCGCGATCATGTGGACGAGTTCCGCTTCCATCGATACTCGCTACTTTAATAGGATCATACTCAATGGCAAGCGACGATCGTTTGCTGTTCACAGAGCATTTGAATTTGTAATCATCATGGGACATGACTGTCTGAGCTTTGCCACAATGTGAACAATTTTCTTACCATTCAGTTAAAATTTCGATATCGACAGGATTAATTTAATCATAGGAATAGAGCACAAAGGGCACACTTATATAACCGTATCACTTAACAACTTTGTCAGTCCTATTTGGATTTAACAATATAATACAAACTAAGAAGTAAGCATATCCCCTACCAAAATAACTTTATATTATAATAATCTGTTCCTAAATTAAACCATACAATATTTAAAACACCACAGGCAGAGCGTAGCCAAAAAATTAGCTTACGAACAGATACCGTACATACGTTTAGTAACAGAAAAAGGATTAATCCAAGATTTTTGACATTTAATTTTATTTACCACCGGCACAGATGCAGAAACATCCATAAAGCCGTTAGAAAAACCAACTCCATGTCAGAACATGAAAATCGTGAAAAATTACATAAAACTGGCACCTTTGCATAACGCAGGAACTACTAATGTGTCCATAAAAGTGGATTCCGAAATTATAAATTATAGCCAGATTTGAAACGTTGTTTTAGAACTTAATGAATTTAGACCACACCAAGCCTGGGTCCTCCAAACATCAACAATATCTATATAAGCAAGCAGATTATTCTATTTCAGCAAAATCTCGGCAATGCTGCATGCATTTCTAATAGCACCGAATCTTTAAAATCGTAGATATACAACTAGTAGCTTGTCTTGTCGCTATGTCGGTAAATTCTGAAAGTTCAATATGTAATTTAGCGAGACATACACGCATATTTAACATCAAGAGCTGGGTAATGCAAGGATCCGTATTGGGTCCGATTCAGTTCTCTATTTTCATTAATGATGTCGATGACTATGTTTCCTGTGCTATTTTTAAATTTGTTGATAAAATTAGATTGGCACATACATTCATCAAAGGCTCGCCATGTGCTATTTTTGACGAATTTCAAACGATTTTTACAGTCTCTATGAATATTGCCGTAACTCGTGGTTATCAGTTAACGTCTGTAAATGCCACGTCATGCATATCGGGACCAACGCGCTATCAAATTACTGTCTTGACGTTAGAAGTGAGGAGCATGATTTGGGAATACTAATGAGTAGCAGTCTGATGCTCTCCGGACATTGCTCCTTGGTATCAGCAAGAGTTCATAAAGTGATTCATGCCATTCCTAGAACTATTCGGCACTGGATTAGGAGGATATGGTTGCAAACTGTAGCAGGCTCCTATCAGGACACATGTTGAGTTGCAGTAACTGTTTGGTGTCCGTATTTATCCAGAGGCACAGAATTTATTGAAAAAGTGCAGCATCGTGCTTTGAAACTTTTGTCTTTTATACGTCATCTTAATTACATTGATCGTGTGTAGTATCTCGGAATTCAATCTCGACACGACGACTTCGTAGTGATCCGATTTTAGTATACAAAATGATTCGCACCAGACTAAATCTTTCAGACTTCTTTAATGCCGTTTCTCTGATAACTAGATGGCACGATTTGATGCTACAAACTAAATATAAGCCGCGACTGGACATACGAAAAATCTTTTTTGTATCGGGTTGTGAGGGCGTGGAATAATCTCCCTCCCGATGTAGTTTGGGCTCCATATATGACGTCGTTCAAGCAGCGCTTGCATGCCGCAAATGTTCTGTCTCATTAATTGATTGTATATATATTGTTTAAACTTCATCACCAACCTCGTATCGACGAGGGAATCCTCTCCCAATGGCACTTTTCCGATTCATTCAATCTTCATATAAAAGATCTTTTGCAAGATCTCTCTGTACAATGAGAGAAGAAAGGCACATATATATTGGGCGCCAACTTACGAAACAGACCAAAATTATCAGTTTTTGGAGCATAGAAAAGACGCCTCCACGCGTCAGAATGTTGGTAAAACGCTTTATACTGGTACTACCCTACATATAATTGCAGTATTATGGCGTTAGCCTGGCTTTGTTTATACTGTGAGAAGTATCAATTCATGAATCAAGAATATGACGGACCGATACATTTCACTTCGCTACACACGACCACGGGTGGGTGCGTTCGGAGCCTTGGGAGGGGTTGGACAACCTGTCCGGGGAGGGAGGCAGTCAAGGCCTTTGGGGAGGGGACTCGGATCCACAAGAAGGTAACCCCGCCTACCCCCAGTGCACCTACGCTAGTAATAATATATCCCGTCAAAACCCAGTACAATACCATAACCCAATATTTAGCATTATTCAGTTGAACCACTCACCGCTTGGCGAACTAATGCACTAACCATGCCAACACTTAGACTAGTATGCCTGTATATATATAACATAAATGCTGACGCTCTGAGATCACAGGTGGAGAGGTAGTCAGGGGCTGAGAGGTGGAAAAAAGCTTACGACTTCTCTCTACTTCCTGTCACATCTTCTTTTGACAATTTCAGCTTGATGTTTGTTACTTTCCCCAATTTTGCAAAAATTTTCCGCTAGCCTTCGGTAAGGGGTAGGGTGCGGGAATTCAGAAAGGGTAGCGTGGTACCCTCAAGGAGGAGAGTACACCAGGGCCTAGGGGGAAGGGGGTATCCTCAAGAAAGAGGGCAGACCAGGGCCTCAGTGATCTCTTTTTGCAGAGCAGTTCATGTTCGAAACACCTACAATGGTTGTGCTGCTACTGTGTTTAGTTACACTGCACGTTTTGGTCAAAACAGGCTTTTTAATGCGCCCATAAGACCCAAAAATACACTAAAATGGCAATATTACTGTATCTGGTCGAGGCATATGGGTGCTATTGGTTTTATTTTATAAAGCAATTTATCCTATATATATCAGGAAGTAACCGGAATTCCGGTTCCGGCGAAAATCGTGTTCCGGTTGCGGTTTCGGCAAAGGGCAAAAAAATACCGGAACCGGAATTCCGGTTTAAAAATTTTGTTTGAAATTTTCCACATTTTTGCTTCAGCTGTGATCCAAACATATGTAATATATATTATACAATGATCAAGCTCCAATGCAACCAAACAAAAGAAAATATTAACTAAGCAATTTGCTGTATGAAACGTAAGTAGAGCACATAATTTCAGAAGGAATTTTTTAGCATAACCTGCAGGAGTTTGTTAACAAAACAAAGCCAGGTTGATGCTCGTAGCATCTATTTTGCACATTCAGAAGTCCACGGAGTATGTTCGAATTAAACCGGTCCAACTCGGGAACAGAGTACAGCTTACGTAGAAGTACTTAGCCAGTACGAGCCAGTGCGCTTGTAAACTTGGTAAATAGAATTGAAGTAGAAGCACCAGCCTAAATTGAAGTAAACTACCTGTAGTGATCACAGAAATAATAATCACTTCTAGCGAAACGTCAATTCGCTAGTTAGAATATGATCACAGCATACTAACGGTTTCAGGCGGGTCCATGCTGTAGTGGTTAGCACGTCTGCTGCGCACGCGGAAGGCCCGGTGTTCGATTCCTGGTGGACTCATTGTTTAGCTTGAGCGACATTTAACAAGAACAGCTAACATAGCTTATACTAACGTTATATATCTGCAACGCAGCCAGAAACTGCTCTCTTGGCAATGAACTGTATTTGTTGAAACTGTGCGTGCAGCATCACAGTTTGTCTCATTCACAGCATTCTGATTAGAAAATTATCATCATTATCATCTAAGTGACGGCCACTGTTTGTCCAACGGTAGCCTAAACAGTGCCTCTGACCACTGATCAGAAAATTACCTAATATCTACTAGTCGGTAGTGGAACTACATTTGTGAGCGGAGCTTGGGCTGTGGCATTACGAATGTACTCAATGTTATGTTCTTGTAACTACATTGCATAGGACATAGGGCTTTATCCTTGGTAAAAATATAATATTTGAATTCTTCGACCCCAAAAAACCCTATAATGGTTTGATCGAAACGACTCTATTTCAATAAATAACACAAATATTGCACAATTCTCTATTTTAGCTGCATAAAATTAACTAATTAGCTAATTACTAATTAACCACTCAAAATTTTTTAATCCCAAATATCAGGTGCACACGCTGACATGATAGGTTTTCAAACAAAAAAAGTTTTTTAAAATCCGTTCAGTGGTTCTTGAGATCCGTCGGACCGAACGAACGAAAGAACGGACGGACATCGACCTTTTTACTCCCAGACAGAAAATAAAAACGCTTCGCTCGGTTTCGCCGAGCTCCGCTCAATTATTTTATGTTAGAATCATATAAACTAATAATTTCAAGTTTCATACAGAAGATGTAACATACGTATGTGTAGTAAAGGGAGGCGACTGGAGACAGAGTGAAAGTGTGTATTCTATGCACCACGCGTTGTAAGCACATTCAATTTGACGCAGTATACGCAATGCTGTATAGTGGAAGACATTTTTGCTCAGGGTGTCCAAAAACCGATATATTGATCGATAAATAAACAGTATTAGCTTTCTCAGTCTCTTTAAAGTTTCAGGAAGGCAATAATGTCATCGCAATACAATACGTTAAATGTAAAAGTTATTTTAATGCATTTTAAATCCACTATAACTTCATTTCTTCCTTCATCTGTTTTACTATATATATAAGTTTCGAGACCAGGTTCCGGTTCCGGTTTAAATGAACGGTTCCGGTTATTCCTTGATATATATACATTTTTGGTCCCTGACTGAGCAATAAGCTGGTATATCCTCAACTATTTACCTGGGTGTTGGTATTTACCTCTGGCCTGTCCACAGTGAGAGACCCCCACTTTCCGAATCCCCCATGTTCGTAAGATTTACCCGATGTCCATCCTGCCCACTCGACCGAAACACCATCCTTCTTAAGTAAAACCAAAAATTTTCAAATCCATCTTTTTGTATGAAATATGTTTTTAAACGTTTATTACCACTATTTCTAATGCTAAATCGTCTTTTTATAACATGAAAACACTTGCCTGACAATAAAAGTACATGAAAATATGGGAAAATTTAGCATTTTGGGGTAAAATTTATTCCCCCTTGAGATTTCTCACGAGAATGAACATTGGCTTTCCCATGGACGAGGGCCATCTGTTTCGGCCTCAACCCAGCTCAATTCCCAACATTTTTTGGCTTCTCCAAGTTTAGCTCCAGGTATTTTTCTGTACGACGAAAAAATAAACCAATTTTTCTCTGTGATGCAAAAAATTCCTAATGGAACTAAAAAGTCACCATTTTTTGCCCTTTGGGGCTAAAAACACCGTAGTTTCTATCAATCTATATGTTGCACATTTAAATAGTGTGCATTACTATTGAATATTTACCGTGAATCGTCTAACTATGCTATTTTCACGTTTTCCAATCCCCCGGTTCGACCTTGGGAAGCCGAATTTCTCACCCCCCAGGTAATTTTGAGTCACTTTGGGAATGCCAGAACATGCCCCCCCCCGAAGTTCCTCCACTTTTGCAATGGCTGTAGACAGGCCAGTATCTGACAACCAGTGAGTAATTGGAAGCGTAACTACGATTTTTTGCCGGAAACGGAACCTGGTGTTATCAATAAGGTAAAATTAAAAGAGGCATTAATGAGTGACTGATTTGTCTGGGTGAATGATCGCCATATAGGGTTATTTTCCCAGTTAAATGCAATGATATCGTTGTGTTAAAAGTATGTCGGGGGTTTGGTTACGTATGTGAGCTGCTGCACGGGGTTATAAATGCGAAATTAGGGCAACAAAATTCTGATAATTGCCATTTTTTCAATACTTAGTTGCATGTTGATGGCTATATGGGACTACACATTTTCACACACCAGCTGGGTAGCAGGATACGATTAACGCAATTGCACTTATATGCGTAGCAAGCAGCCAATTCAGCAAGAACTAGAGCCGTGCAATGTAAAGTTATTAAAATTAAAATATTTCTGTTGCGATTTCATAAATATCGCATGGTAACGCTTCCGTTATGTTATTAAGTTAACATGTCTTGTACGATTAAAGGAAAATCCTGCTGGAAGTAACCGCAGTTATATTTTTATAAATTATAAAGCTTTCAACTTGCACAACGAAACTAACGAAAGCCGACGCACTCTCTTGATGCAGCAACCACACTAGACTGGACTGTAAAACAAAAACAAACCTCAGCTAACTATATGTTAGCTAACCAAACCAACAAAACAAAAATATGCAAATTAGGAACAAAAGAAATAGGTAAGTTTTGGAAAATTTTGGGATTTCGGAGGTTGGTGAGATAGAGGTGGTATAGTAATTAAAATGATGAAGCACCTAAATATTTGGTTTTGGGGCGAGTTTTATGTTGGTTGAGAGGGTTTAGGCACGAGAATCCCTTGCGAACTTAGTCAACCGCCGACAGGGATTTCTTACATCTGAGACATTTAAGTTTAACCTACGAATTTCTGGAAGATATATAATATACCTAGCTATGAAATTTAACTTGATATTTAAAATACTTCGGTTAAGAACTAAACTAAAATTTCTAATATTTCCGAACTACTTTCAAAAATCATTTACAAATTTAAGTGCTTGTCTTTCTTAACTATATTTTCGTTAAAATTTGAAATTTTAACTATTTTTTAATGAAGTACATTAGAAGTTTCACATAAAAACTTCAAATCGTACTCAAACTGTATTCTGTGTATCAATGTTTCTGCATTTTTAAGTAATACCTTTAAAATTTCAACAAAATTCAAAGCAGTGTAGTGTATTAACTCAATTCGATGCGTCTCTTTGTCTAGGTATTATTATTCCCTCGCGCCGTGAAGACCCGTAACGATCCGAGGAACATCGTCGTCATAGCTCAGTGGTTAGCGAGATCAACTTCAATGCAGACAACTCAGATTCGGGTCGATATACCAGCGAAGGTTTGTTCAACGCTATTCTAAATGCAAATTTATGAAGTAAAAAATTTAATGAAAATTAAGCACACCGATTGTATAAACCTTTAACGCATATAGTTGCTTTGGATCAACAAAATACGAAACAATGTAGTGCAATAAACTAATTTCGTTGCACAGGTATGCGTTTGGCTGAGTATTGTTAGCAGATCGCTCTGTGAGGTCCCTTGTATGAACAATGTCGTCATAGCTCAGTAGTTAACGAGCGCAACCGTGGCGTAAACGGCTCTGGCTCGAGTCGGCTTGCCGATAACAGTTTGTTCAGCGCTAGTTGAAATACAGACTTCAAAAAGTAAAGGGTCAAATTCAGATTTGCTGCTGCCCCGAGGGCTGAGGGAAAGTAATCGGGATCAGTGGGAGGCGTTATCTCAGAAAGAGGGGCCTTGGGAGAGGTCGTCTTAGGGCGACGTTAGATGCCGTTATTAGGGGAGGCCTCCAGTGGCGCTTATAAAAGTTGATAACTCTACCGTCTTTTTCCGACGAACCATTTTTGCCGACTTTACCCTCATTATGCTAATTTAGACTCTTTTTTACAAATTATGCTAAAATGTTTCGCAAACCTTCGGTGCATGGAGGCGGCTAGGCGGGGGAGGTGGACAACACCAGGAAAGAATATGGGTACCATCAGCGAATGGATCAGGGCCTCGGCGGGGTTCGAGTGCTTGGAGTGCATAACCGATGTTTCGAGGGAATCAGCCGGTCGGCGGCGGAAATGCGGGGATGTCGCCAGAGAGAGGATAAAGTCTCGAAATTTTCAGGACATAAAAATTATTCTTAATTTTTCCCAATTTTCCAACGTTTTTTGTTAATTCCGCTCACTTTTTGCTCATGTATCCGATTTATTTATAAGATTTTCCGAGCGCTTGCGGTTTGCACAAGGGCGGGGAAGAATTTAGGGATATAGATGGGGATAGCGGATTGCATAACGGCAGCGGTGCTCAGCCTACCTTCTAGGGCAAGATCAGGGCCACCCCGCATGGCCTGTCAGAGCCTCAGGATGGAATGAACTCCCTCTATTCCCTATGAGGATGTATATTTTGTGGGGGCGGTAGGGCTGGAGGTAGAATATACAAATTTGAAATTTTAATGACAAATATAGAACATAGGTAATATAATGTTATCTGCTAATAAATATTTACCAAAGTAAACAAACGAATTCAAAAAGTCCAGCCACAAACAATCATTATACATTCTGGCTTTTTACTACCCCTTATAGCCTACTGACCTTGAAACAGGGATGGATTTGGTCGTTCTGTGGTCGTTTCCCTGAGCCACCAGGTCGAATTTGGCCAATTTTAAAGATTTTTGGCACCATTCGACTCAGCTAGATAAACTGGTTGCGAAAATGTTCATTTTTACTACTATGACTAAATTTTTTTCGATTTTTTTAGATTCCAATGGCACCCAAAATTTTACGGACAAATTACAATTTTGTATATACAGGCTTCAACCGCGTAGACGAGCTGAGTCCAATAGTGTAAAATCTGCTGAACCAGTTCACGATTTAGACTTATTGTCATTTATGTAAAATCATAAATTATAGCCTAAATCGCCAACGAAGGAGCCGATTGCGCTCATTTTACCACCATTCGACTCAACCCATCTACGCACTTCGAAATCTTACGCGTTTCGCAACTGCAAATCGTGAATTGCACTGCCGATGGCCATGTAATTTGCACTATCGCAAGCAGTTTACGTGCATTTAGAACATACATGCCGGCATGGGGGTAGCCCCTTGAGGTCCGGACCCCCCCCCGAGGCCGAATAGCCAGGGGGGTAACCCCCTGGGGCTGGGGTGCGCAGCACCCCCTCCCCACCCCCGAAGGGCCAGAATATGAGCTCCAAAAATTAGGTAACGAATTAATGCTTCGAAAAGTTTTGCATTTTAATAATTTTTCTGCAAAAACTGCACTCATACGCGAAAAATGTGGCTGCGAGTTCCAAAAAAAGGTCCTCACGACTAACCCCCTCCTAAGAAAATTTGGCCGGCCAGGGGGTTACCCCCTGGGATGGCCGCGACTCCCCCCCCCCGTGGGGGCCTCTACCCCCTGGCATGACCGACCGCCGACATGTATGATGTGTAACAGCCCAATTCTTTCGAAAATGATAAAACGCTAAAAGAACACTAAAAGGGAATGGTTTATGAAAGGGAACGGACGGCCGAATACCGGTGGAGTGTGGCCTCTATATGCATTTAGTTCATAACTGTGTAGTGTTGTATTAATTCTGAAATAAACTTTTGTATTTCAATTATAATGTGTTCATAAGGTCACACTCCACCGCCCGAAGGTGCCCGGGGTGATTTTGGCACCGAAATTGGAAGACAGATATCATAATTAGGGGTGTCCGGTCGATCCTTGACAAAAATTAGTTGACAAAATAATTTGTTCCTAAATTGTCTTGTATGTTAAATTATACTTGTTGTGCGGACGAGCGTGTGTGCTCGGAGAGGTAGTTGACCAACGGGATTACTGGATTTTGGGACGGTTCGATAACGATTGCCCTGAGCCGGATCCCAGCACACACGCCGGACGATTATCACTGTTAATAGCTGCTGTGCGTTGGATTGGTACGAGTTACGTATATTCGGTAAAAATATATTATATGTTTATGTTATAGGATTAGAGGGTTTCAAGTCGACTCAAGCATTTTTAGAGGTGGGCCGAACCAAATTCTGGCCTTGGAAAACTGAATTAGCGAGTGCTTTGGAGCACAACATTTCTGAGACACTATTTTTGGGGTGTGACACAAAAATTCAATTTTTGGGTTTCCTCCAAATTTTAGGGAACGGGGATGACTAAACCCTCTTGAGAACTCTACTGGGGTGTTAAATTGCCCCGGCGGGTCTAAAAATTCGGATCCCCTAAATACTTACGGATTCCCAAACAGGCGCTTAAACCTCAAATTTTCTAAGCCCCAAAGGGTACCCAAAATAATCAAAACTCCCCCATTTTTGGACCCCGGGACACTTATTGGGTTCCACCCTAACCGTTTAGCTGAATACCGGGGCCGCCCACCCCCACGGGTCCGCTCAGGATCCCCTAAACTCGAACGGGAGATCAAAATTTTGGGTTTCCTACGCCTAAATCGGCCTCTAACAGGCCTCCTATAAAAGCTATATTAAATCTTAAATTTTCATCAGTAGCCGGCTTGCCAGGGCATGATTCTGGTCCTGCCCCCGGCCGCCTACTGTTTTTCGTTCCAGAGATATCGGCAAAAATGTGCCGATATCCCTATGAGAAACCAGCGCCCCGACCACTGGTATATTCTTCTTTTAAAATTTCCTCGCCCCGACCAGGGCGAGGTTTAGTTGTTTACGTGCCTTTTGGCACGTTTCGGCCAGTGCCCAGTGTAGTCTGTATTATGCTGCAGCGACGTCGTTTTCTCTTTATTGCTCGCCGCCACGGCACAATCTTCGTATCATTTTTGAAATGTTTAAGCCAGCTAGCATAGTGTTTCGTCAATGTATCCCCGTGCTCATTTGTCTATATATGTATCTATCTTTAGGCTTTTGTTTGTGTTATTTGCGCGTATTGAGGCCTCGTTAGAATTTAAATTTTCTTCGGACTCGTGTGGACAGCAAGCAAAAAAGGGGGTGAATCTTGGTATAAAAGGAAACACCCCGACATAATGATGGGACCAGTCGAATTTTGTACCCGTGGAGAGTAGCTCCTTTGGCGGTTGTCGCCAATGTAGAAAATTCTTTTGTTTTGTGTTTTCGGATTTCTCTTCGCCCGGGTGGGCTCTTCGACATGCAGACGTGTGGAAGAGGCCCGCCCGAGGTTTTTTCACGAGTTTCGAATTTTCTTGCTTAAGTCTAGGACTAGGGGCAGTCCTTGCGGGTGCTGTGGTGTCCGTGGGATACCTCGCGCTCCCGTAAGTGCTGTGCCCACGCCTCCGCGATTTAGCACGACAAAATGGGGGCCAAAATTGATAAAAAGGGTTGATAAATTGAAGCAAAAAAGACGGGTACCCCGCGCTCGACTGGTTCCCCACCCATTGGGCGGTGTTTATGGAGGACCCCCAGTGGGTGCCTTGCTTGCCGGTGTGAAATGTTGTTGTAAATTTCAGTCTAGAAATTTAGTTGTTGGTGAGAGCGTCCAACGTTCAGTGCGTTTCAGGAAGTTTTACTAGTATTGATGCACGCGAAAAACGGAACAAAATTTTAACATATCAAAATCTTCGGGAGTTGCGTTTAGCCCGGGTGGACTCTTCAACCTGCAGACGCGTTGAAGGGCCCACCCGAGGCGTTTTCGCTGTTTTCGGCTTTCAGTTGCGATTTTATTTAGATGAAAGGAACGAGATTTTGTTGCTGGTGTAGTTACAAATTTTCTAGCTATTTTAGGGCTCAGTAGTCAAATCGGGCATGGAGCACCATTGCTTACTAAGCTTCAAACCTTGGACCGTTCCCATCATTAGCAGGCCTGGCAAATTTATTGATAGAAATTTCCATAATACACTCTGAAGGCGACGGTCAATAGAAATTCGGAGTTAAGGCCCAGGAGCGTATACTACCAGCATGTCATGTGAAATCATAGCGAATTGAGTACCGAGAGTGGTACGCGAAATATTGGCGCATTATACCTTATAATGTGTACGTATCTTTACTTGTGTGTGCACCCGATGTGGGTGATGTATCAAAATGGCGAAATGACAGTAAATTATCGGAGCGTCTTTTGGATGTAAGGAAAGGTTTTTTGTAATTCCGTTTAATTTAGCCCGACTTACAAACGTAAATCGCACTGAGTGAAATGATCATTACAATAATGCACCTGCGTCTGAGCTAGCGTCATATACCCCTTACGCTAGGCTCTCGACCAATCCTAGTGTGACCCAGTTTTGCTTAAGGACCTGAGCCCCGACATCCTTCTGGCCACCCAGGACTTTTGCTCGCTCACGAACCTATTTATTCCTCGTTCCGTCGTACCGTCATGATCCTCGTTTAAGACAACCGCATAGAATTTTACTTCGAAATTTAACGCCCAAATAGGATGAAATCAATTAGGAAATCTGGCATTCACGCTAACTTAATTTAAACTACAGCTCAAGGGTTCCTGTATGGTTAGGGCCGGCGCTTAGGCACAAGCCTGGGTCTGAGTGTAGGGTGATGACTACAGAGCCAATCTACTTTGCCGGAAATGTCCGGGTGCTTAAGGATCCTCTCCAACAGTTTAAGATCCGGGAGCGAAATAGAGGGAATGACGGGTCAGCCTTATTACCTGCGAGCAGGCTTAGGGGATGACCCTCCCTCAGGGGGACCTCCATACCACTAGATACGTGGGCCACTATAGGGGCCAGGCCGAACACCCTGGTAAACCCGCCGGCAGCCTGCTAAGCTAAGCGGTTTCCCTCGGTCAGACCTGGGTCCACCGGGAAATAGTGTAAGCCGGGGTTGTCCGGGCACCACTGCGAAAATTGAGGGTGGTGCAGCTGGGATCCCTTAGGTCCAGAACTGGTCCTAGTACATAAATAAGTGGGGGCCACGCCGTGAGGCGTTGTCATTAAAATTTTTAGGACAAAAACTCTTAAATTAATACGTGTTGGACTTCTCGCACGGGGCGATGCCGAGTAATCGCTACTCAAGAAATAACATTTGGGGTGATATATACACAGGTAATGTCTTTTGCTGGGTTCTATTTATGAGCCTGTTAAAGTCGCACATCCTCGCGTTAGTAATTCGATAAAATGATTGGATTTTTGGTGTTTGCATGCACGAATGTAATGTTAGTGGAGGGAGCCCATGTAGTCCGGCGGTACGGCTTTGCAACACAGCATGCTCTATTCGTGAGCCAAGCTTATTTTAAAAAGGGGGGCATTATGAAATTTACTGAGGAGCGAGGTTAACGAAATTCAGAAGAGGGCGTATCCGCTGGACCGCATGGGCCCGAGACGATTCTAACCTTGATTCTATTCGTCGTGTTGTGAGACTTTACCTGCTCCTCGGTGCTCAATTACTCGGTATCGGGGGCGGTTGCTGTACTGCGGGGGTGCGCTAGGATAGCCATTAATAGGTGCGGGTGTATTCTGCATGTAGCGTGGGGCTGCGCGTGTTGACAAGCGAGTGTATTCATTTAGGAGTGGGTCGTAGACGTCGGTTCGATAGTACGGGCATTCCCGTGCAAAATGTCCAATAAAACCGCATCGGAAACATTGGTTACCCATGGGTGCTGCTGGAATAGCGTTAGCGCCGGCTGCCGGGGTCACACTATTCTGCATCATCGCGTTCAGTTGGTGTTGTTCGGTGCGCTTATCTAGTAGATCAATGAGCCGAGCGATTGTGGCGTGGCTACTGGCTGCAGTGCGTTTATTCTCGTCTAGGGCTTCGCGAATTTGATCTACCAGTTGGGTATTCTCGCCACCCTGTGACATGCAGTTTACTGTTTTGGACCGGCTGCTTTTGCGAACCGGTATCCCTATTACCTCTTTCTGGGAAGCTAAGATGGCGTCCTCCTTATATTTGAGCTTGTCCATCATGTGTTTAAAAGACGGGTATGTCTTTCCTATTACTCCAGACTTTAATTCCCGTCGTAGTCCTTGTCGCAGAAATTTCTGTAATAAGGCGTCACGTTGTTCACCTTCGACCTCCGGGAACGCTTTATCTACGAGGTTTTGCAAGTCAAGTCCATACAGTGCAACTGATTCGCGTTCCCCTTGTACTCGCATGCGTAGCGTTATTAAAGCGTCCTCGTCGCGTTGCGATGACGAGTACATGAAGCCCGTATTATAGCAAAGGGCTTCATAAGTTTGCTTTTGACAGTCGGTGAAACTCTCGTATATTTTGAGGGCTTCCCCCTTCAGAACAGTTGGAAAGCAAATCAGTTTCTGGTCCAAAGTCCACCCGTTTGCGTCGGTCAGGTTGCCGTAGGTAGCCGGCCAGGCTTCAAAGTCCTGTCCATCGGCTCCAGAAAATGGTGGGATGTCCCGTACTTGAATGATGGGGCCCGTCGTCGTTCGTTGCGTCAACTGCTGCAGAATTGCAACTATAGGGTCTCCCGAAACAGTTGCAGCTGGTCCATTTGTACTACCAACCGTAGTGGCAGTGCCACTTCCTACATTCGTCGTTCCCGCTGCGCTACTTACTGGCGTTCTATTCGCGCTCGCTGGTAATCACATTTTTCAACCGAATTTAGTTATTAATCCCTATTTGTTTTGAGTTTGTGTGGCGTCCGTGGTCCCAGTCCGACGTGGGTACGGATGATATAATATATAATGGGCTATATGTGTTTACTTTACCGCGGAATTCTCTACTGTTGAGCAA